>BMAT01002677.1:24556-35509 GCA_019649035.1 Elysia marginata | reverse complement strand
GGATATACATTGACCATCGGTAGTCGGATACATTTCTTGACACAAATACATACAGGGGATAGCTACATTTCTTGGTTTCGTGATATTCAGTAGAATATTCCTTAGCTATGTCTGATCATTACTGAAGCCAAAAAACTTTCACACATTTTCACGTCTCCAAGGAAAATGTTCTGATTTTATTAAAGTTTAGTCCTTTGAGATGTCAGTTTAATTTGGTCAACACCTGAGCCAGAATTATAAAAGATATGCGAAATGTGAGGAAATTCCTTAAGCTCAAGTAGATATATTTACTCTGATTTCGAGTGAGAGCGTTTGAAAGGTTTCGATTTATTTTTTTAACTTCTTTTTACTTTTCTTTGCAATAACACTGCTCAAGCTTCAGAAAATCTGTTAGACGTTAAAAAAGCATCAAATACCTTTTCAGAAAATATTAAAATAAAAAAAAACATAAAATGAAAATTTTTAGCCTTAGCCTGCATATACTGACTGCAACATTACTAATGCCTGATGGATCTAAGCTTGCGTTTCAATCTATTCGTGGTTCTTGTCTATAGGTTTGACGTTGAAGTTGAAACGGTTGTAAAAATATGGAAAGCATTTTTTATATTTGCTGTAAAGCAAACAAATAATAAAACACATAGTGTTATAAAAGATTCACACTTTTAAAGCTGGAGTTCGACATGCGTTTTTGAAGCTAAATGGAATCCAGATTCAAGACTGAGAAACCTGACTTATCATTATCATAATTTTGTTTTACCCACAGCTACAGCAGTAAATGCCAGACCTTCATGTACAACTCAGACACGGGGCTATGCACGCCGGGATCGTTTCTAAAAGCTGGCACCCTTGGAACGCAGCTAGCGCCAACAAGCCCCGAAGGTGACCTCTTCGCGCCGTCTACCTGCGACACAAGCGACGGCTTCGAGTACATCACTTCCGCTAATGTGTCTGCTTGCATCAACGTATCCTCATTTATTCTCAACGCCAACGATGCTGTCGCATATTGCTTCAATCTCGGGGCGCATTTATTCGTTTCTAGGTCAATGGAGAAAGTCGACCTTTTGCCCCATGACGTTAAATTAACCGTTGGGTTATCAGACGAAGTCAGCGAAGGGACGTTTGTGTGGCAAGACACTGGAGACGCTATCACTGACGACTTGAAGACGTTGTTTTTCCGAGCAGGTGAACCGAACAACCAAGGAGGTAATGAAAATTGTGTTACAATTACTCCCGGGACCAATAATCCCTCCGGAAATGATTACCGCTGTCTGAGGGACAAGTATAAGTTTGTTTGCGAGAGACCAGTGCTTCAAAGTGCCTCGTAGTGATAACATTGATTTTTATTCTTTCGGGATTTGGATGTGTGGCCAAGATTCAAAAAACTTTCGGCATGCTCTACCCTTAAGAAAAGGAAGAAAACTATGGACACGCAGATCCTAGGTCCTAAGGCTAAAACAATGGAAACCATCCCACGCACAGTCTAACACGAAAAAAAATGTGACGTCCAAAATCTGGGCTAGGTCTAGGACCAATAAAGACTCTATATACAATGTCTTGTATATCTCGAGTTGAGTCTTGATAATCTATATTATTCAAGTTTCTATATATTTTAGCCATAATGATCTTTCGAAATAAAAATGTCTGGACCGAGATCTAACCTAGATTCTACTTTTTAACGCAGAATTTAACTAACAAATTTCGGATGCAGGAAAAAGTTTGATTTTTTGCATGTTTTTTGTCCGCCCCACATTTTTTAAACAACTGCGCCCATAAAATAGTGCGTGCATCACTAGCGGGATAACAGACAAGTAAGAGTGTGGGGTAGGTTCTTCCTAACTGAAGTGTTTGGTTTATAATGTCAGATGTTTGCGTTAAATGTCTCTCGAGTCTTCTTTATAAATGACAAGATTTAAACAGTCACAATAAAAAACAGTGAAAGCTATAAAATGACAAAGTTTAAGCTGAAAAGGTTTTTAAAATAAGCAGCATGTTAGGAACATAATTACCTTGATATTTTTTTTCGAGGCAACTTGATCTTGAAAAACGGGAAATTCTTTCATTTTGGTACTAAACCATGAAAAATGTGACGCAAAAAATTGATTTATAACGCTTCAAGGGTAAAAGAATTTTATAAACACTAACGCCCGCCTCCCTTTTTTTAAAAAAAAGAGCACATACATTGCATTTATTGATGATTTTCAAAATGACTCCTACCTTTAGCATTTTATCTTTTTATCTGGTATAGCTAAATTCCAGTTTTATAGGCTTTAAAAGCTCAATTTTTTAATAAATAAATGATTTTTGTGAATCTACTCCAGAAACTCATTACACCATCGGGTGCAATGATGTATCTATGGTTATTCATATTTAACTAATTTGGAGGTGTCACATAATTTGAAACGTCCGTATTGCTTTTTGTAAGCCAATCCTTATTGTACAACTTATTTTTGTATTATAGAATGATCTAGAGATTAGAATAAATGATGCAGCCACTGCGCAAGCAATGATTGAGAGGTTTTAAAGGTATGCAACTAGCAGTGGACAGAAGTAGGCTTTAAGTCGAAATGCACGAAATGTCTGCCTTTAGTATAATTCGAACCTTCGGTTTATAGTAGCTTAGACACTCACTGCCTTGCCACTTAGAGATACATAATTATACCATGTCGCCACTAGATCCATAAAAAAGGAGTTTCATATCGAAGGTCCTTGTATTCTTAGATTTTTGGCTAAGTGTTGGTGCGCTTCCGGATTCAAATGGTTGCCTTTGGTGCGATTTGGATCTTCCCGTTCAAATAAGCAGTGTCGCTTGGAGAGTCTTAGCAAGGATCTTCGCCGTAAAACATCTTTTTTGAAGGAGCGTAGTTAAGTGCCGATATGGTATAAGCTATGACATTGTTTCTCTTAGTGGCAAGGCGGTGGGTGCCGAAGCTCCTAAATATCGAATGTTTGAATCATACTTAAGGCAGGCATTTCGAGCATTTTACACTTTTAGCCTACTTCACTCCACTGCTAATTTCATACCTTTGAAATATTTCAATTACTTTGTATTTTACGGTTAGACCATTTTTATTTGTTTTATCTTATTTATTTTGCATTTTAAACCAATGTCTCTTTTTCCTATTTAACGAAATTTCATTATTCTTCAGTAAAAGAAAATATATATATACATGCTTAAAAGCAAAAACATTGTCTCGTTTATTCATCTCACAGCCACTTTGAAGGAAATGGGTGCCTTGGAAGAGGGGGGGGGGTGAAAATCCTATTTCAAATGAATTTGATCTTTTAGTCCAACAACACGTTTACCACTAGAAATGATTTCAAAATTTTTTAGAGTAGATACAAAGCAAGCAAGATGCTTGGCTTATTCAAACACCTGTTAAACCTTGGAATATAGTACAAAAATGCGTAATTTTAAATTATGTTTTAAAATTCTGGTCACAGCGAATCAATGTCTCTTTAATATGATTGTGATTTATTCATAGTTGTATAATTTATTTTTACGCATATCAAATACGAAAGTCTCATTAATCCTTTGTAATCAGTTCGTTAGAAAGTATAAAAAAGTGAAGTTTTTTTTATTTTCAATGCTCACAGAAATATTTCAAATTATTCTAGATAGAGCGGTCATACTTCAACTGAAAATTGTATTTGTGAAAAACATCCGAAAAAAAGTTATCCTTCCGAGATCATTAGCTTCAAAGCAAGAACCATGCTTTGGGACGAATAATACTTCAAATGACAATTCTCAGTCGCATTATGTAACTTGATCCTTGAGACAAAAGAAATAGAAATGTGTTCTTAATGATTTTTAGACAAGTTTTTTTTCTCTTTGCTAGTTTAATCTGCGAAAAAAAAAAACAAATTTATAATTTTGAAACGAGATGACTAGATAAATAATTTGCGTAAAGACATAAGCTTTGAGAATTTTATTAATGTTCATGCAGCAGCCCTATATTGGAGCCAGTATCCCTGCCCATGTGTTCAAAAGGCATAAAATGGGCTAAAATAGAGACCATGCGTTAATGACTCGTTCGGGAGGACGAAGCCCATAGCAGAGGAAATCCAGGATGACTGATGAGCTCACGGGGCCCGTTAGCCGCCAATTCTGTAAACCCAACGCTACATATGGGTGTCATTGCGTCATACTTTATCGCCGTTTTTGCCCAAGGTCTATAATTTGAGTCCTTGCGAATAAAGACAACAACGATAGCACAAGGGTAGCATATAGTGTCTCCACTCTCTAGCTGTCTCATTATCTCAAAATCAACCCCACACTTCGAGTGCCCGAAGTTCTCCCTATTAGCCCCACCCACATGTTGAACCTCATTTGCTCAGAATTCTGCTGGTCAAGAAACTTTCCTGTATGCGTGGCGTAAGATTGTAATGCTCAAAAGGCGCACAATGGGCAGAGTCTGTGGTAATGCATGATAAAAGAATTTCACACGTGTATGAGAATTTTGCTTCGCTATCGGTCTCGGCTAGCTCCGCAGCCGTCTTGTAACGACATTTGGGTAAACCTAAAACAGTGCCGGTGTATGAAGAGCGGCAATTTTTAGCCTCCTTAATGGTACACTTATTCAACAAGTTCATCTTACCCAACCGTGGGCAGGGTATGATATGTTGAGTTGACTATTAGAAAGGTCATGTAATGCTTAACGGTTCAAGTCATCATCATCATCATCATCGATGAATGGAGGCGGAGCCAACTTAGAGCTATCGTTTTCATCATCCAATCGTGGCGATGTTGCAAGAAGTCTAAAGTCCCATCGAAAACCCATGTAAAGCGCATAGAGCATTTTAGTAAATTAAATTATTTTAAATCGTTTTTTTTTTCGAGCAGAATCCAATCCAAGCTCCTCAGCCTGAAAGATTGCTGCCACTATACAAGTGAGCAAGAGGGGAGTTAAAAATTAAAGGCTTAAATGAGGATAAAATATTGTCACTCCACCATGTTATTTCCGATAGAGGTCATCTTGGCATCGTAGTCACCTTTTTTCCTTATAAGAGCCCAACACTTTTCCCGTTTTAAATACTTGTAGTGTAATAATGAGTGCAGAACTCCCGGTTCTGCGGCAACAAACAGTCCAATGGGTCTACATAAATTTCGGATGTGCACTGAGGAGAATTTAGTTGTACTATTCTTGATGCAGTCTAAAATGTTCTACTTCCTTTTCTGTGTAAGAGTTACTGACATGGAGAGTGTGACAAAAATAAATCCCAAATGTTCAATACTATATCTAGTAGATCTAGGCGCTGGAGTAAAAAAAATTCTTTAATAGAGACCTTTAGCACACGCACCGTGTCTCAATACGCGTACGTGAAAATCGGGAAAGTAGATTGAGAGTTTCTAAAAATAGAACGTCTGTGGATCTATTTTTAGAAACTGGTTTCATTATTTTTATAGTTTCTCAATCTGCTTTCCCGATTTTCACGTACGCGCAGTGAGACACGGTGCGTGTGCTAAAGGTCTCTATTGATAGGAAAACCGAGCTTAGTTAAAGATTCACATGTTTCTCTAACACGGACTTTACACTGTTCAACGGTGTTTCCCACTAGAAACATGTCATCAATATATCCACTGATCATAATTATGACTCTGTCGCCTAAGAGCAGATAAAGGGCATTTTTTGAAAAGTGTGAAATAGTGTGGGGCTGCTGGAGATAATCTCTATAGTCCAGTAATAATAATAATAATAATAATAATAATAATAATAATAATAATAATAATAATAATAATAAAAACCTTTAAAAATTGCGAGAGACTTGTTTTTGTTTCATCGTGTTCGGACGTGTATGCAAATTGCAGCTTACTCGGAATGTAAAAAAAAAAACAAAAGAAAAAAAACAAATCAAAGATAGCAGAGAGAAAGGCCATTCACAGGTCAATAAAGGTCAAACTGGCGATAACCATATGTAACTTTTTTTTTGCTGGTAATATATTGATATTTCGACATATTACACAGAAGCAAAAAACATGACCTCATGCATATCAACTCGCATTCAAAATTCTGGGTGAATATTTTTACATTTGTACGAGTTAGCGCCCTTGGTCTGAATTTGAGATGCGAAAAATGCTACTTAACTAGGCAAGACAGTTACATTCTAGCAGCTCCTTACGCCAGATAAAACGTAGATACTTTCTACTACTATAATAAGCGTCTGATAGACCAACCGAATCTATTACTCCTACCTGGGTATTGAAGTCGGTGGTGCTGTAAATAGTTTTACATTTAAAATACTTGATTTTTAAGATAGTGTTAAGTCAGGAAACGTCCAAGGTAATTCTCATCTACCCGGATTTTTTGGGACATTTGTAAAACATCTTAGATAAAACTTCTCCTTCAATAGGTGCACATTTTGAGATAATCCCCCGATTACGAAAAGAGTCAATTTCTTGATCTATAAGTGCTGTCTGTGAAAAATGAATAGGCCGTAGGAGAGACGTTCGAGTGGAGCTAAATCTTCAAATTCTAATTTATGCCTTTGATCATGCTAAGAGTTGTTGTGTCCTGTGTTAGCATTTCATCGAAAACAATTGAAAAAGATCCTGAACATAAAATTCCCGGTCAAAATCTCAAATAAGTCACTCTACAAAAAAATGTCAAGAAAAACCACTATCACTGCAAATACTTGAATCTCGCTGGAAATTATTTGGACATATCTTACGGAGACACAGAGACATTCCCGCTAACAAAGCAACTCGTGCATATTTCATTCAATGTGGCAAAAACACAGGGGAAGACCAAGAACAACACTTCCAACAGTCCTCAACAGAGACCTCGCACTGATTGACCATGAAATCAGACTCCATTCATCTGATGAGCTGGATAAGATCGCTGCACTCGCACCAGATCGAAGGCAGTGGCATGAAATGACGGTAAAGATAGAGAGAGCTGCCGAAGCGTCGCAGACAGAGAACTGGGATACGCCACGGCACTAAAGCTGTGTTACCACAGAGGACAAAAACATTCTCTGATTCCGCGCGCCTTGTTTCGGCAACTACCATCGCCGATTCTTGCTCCCTCAAGACGAGGCGGCATATATTGAGTGGCAAAACATGGACCTGTGAGCGAAATTCTTGACACCTTGCGGTAACCGGACCAATAGCAGGTCCAAAACGATAGTAAGATTCGACTTCTGTCACCAGTGATGGATGATGAGATAAACGTTTTAGCTTTGCCCGATCCTTCCCATAGTTAATTCAACTCATCATGATAGCAAGCTAATTGATTGGCTAAAAAGAGCCTATTGCATAAGAAGGCCTATATCATATTTCCCACTCACAAACCGGTAGTGAAGCGCTGGGAAAACCACCCACAAATATTGGCCATGAATATTGCCCTTGCGGTGGAAAATGATACGATGCTCCAAAAAGAAAACGCGCAAAGTGGTCAAAGTAATGGTTCCTGAAGCTTTCAGCGTTAGGCCATACAAAATTACTTCGTGACCTGAGCTTTCATGATGTCTATTCCAAATAACCAACCATCCACGCCACTATGAATGCCAGTCATGGTGCCGTGAACATGGCATTACTCTTCTTGCAGGTGCACTTTACCATCCTGCTAGCAACAACAGCCAAAACACTCTTTGACTACAGTGTACGTACCTCAGCGTATGCGACTTTTTTGATCCGAAGAACAATGAGAATCCACGTTGGGTTCCAGCCGTTGTGTCTATTGGCTGCGGACCCGTCATTCTTTAGTGAGAGAGCTTCTAAGAGGACCTGTGTGGAAGCAGAAGGTCGAGCAGCTCCGTCCCCTGTATGGAGCTGACCAGAATGAAAACCCTGGAGAGACACCAGTGCCTGCGGATCAACCACCTGTTCCCCCCCAGACTGTCTGTGCAGGCTTTTTCCAGTCGAGGACTTCGTTACGGCCCGAGAAACCCACGGCGCTCTTTAAAGCCAGATGATTAACCTTTGATCGTTTGTCGACCTGCTACCTCAAGTAGTTCGGACAGGTTTTGTGGATGTTTTGTGCTGTCCAGCCAAACTGGCAATTGTAATCTCCACTCAGTCCCTGGCTACTGTTGATGATTACGAAATAAACGATGTCTACTTGAAGAAGTCGACTTAGTTTTGATCTCTCGTTATGTCGACTGTTCAATCTATGTAGTAAATCTAAGCGTGATTATAAACTAATCTAAAAAACACAACAGTGCGCAATTTACTATAAAACGTACTTTCTTTGACTAATGAGGTTACAAAAAAGATTAACATTTTTGGTAATGTCAAGAACTTATAGATAAGAATGGCTGATAAAACTACTCACTGGCTGATAACGCCAACATTATAAATTAGTGCACAAAAATATAGATAATAATTATTTTATGTAGTACCAGCGCAATTGTAAAGCATTTGACCTCGCGGTAGCCATACACCTTTTAAACACTGTATTTAAATCACTAATGAACTAATCAATAGTTTTTCAACGACACAGTAAGAAAACAGCATTCGCATATGTTTGGATTAAAAACATAATAGTGACTAGACAAGTATAATAATTTTAACTAAGTATTAGTCAAGTGTTGCGATATTTTTAGCCTCAGACTGACTTTAGACCTCGCTTATTTGTATTTAAATTCTATATCGTTATACACAGTCTTACAGATAGTTCGGCGAATTCGTCCATGGATAAATTGAAATTAAAATAAAAATAATTGTGTCCTGCCATTAAGTCAGTGACGGGCTTCTAACAAGGAACCACAGATTTTTGTAAGTTGATACGAAGTGGTCTACATTAAACCACGTGATATTTAGCTGTTGAACAGGAACGGAAATTATAGGTTATTTTTTTTACAAAAAAAAAACCCTTCTTTTTATAAAAGGAAAATGTTCAATAGCTCTTCATACGGTTTTGCATCAAAACTAACTGGTTAACATTTGCGTTTGGTGTTGACGCTTACTTACTTTTGTAGGTTAAGCAAGTATACCTTCTTTTTTATTCCAGGTTTAAAAAAATTTTTTTTTGCTAACAGGCTTTTTAAAAGTCTTCTATTGAAAGTCACTGCGGGACAATAAAACTTGAGTCTGAGACATTTAAATACCGGTAACTTAGTTTATAGCTCACTTGTAGGCTATACTCTGAGGTTTCAAACTCAATATAGGCCTACATTTAGTTCTCAACATAATAGTAAACTCGAAAATAAAATCGAATTTTATAAAGATGACAAGACGTGTTTTTACAAGTTATACACTAAATAAGTCTCGATAGTTCATCATTTTACAGCAGATGAATTTCTAAAAGATACTAATCTAAACGGGACAATAAAAGCAAATTATCGTATGGGCCAAGCCCAGGAAGGACAAAAGGATGTGCTAACTGATTATTAAGCAAAAGACGATCCTTCAACGAACCTGTTTTAAATGACTCGTGTTGATATCTTGTGTGAGACTGAGATACATTAAATGGACTGCGAAGGGACATCACAGACAAAAGAGGTAAGCTAATAGTCACAATTGTGTCTCATTTTTAACATAAATTTGATTTTTAGTTTCGGCAAAGACAAGTGAACAAAAAAATAAGGTTAAGGAGAAGAAAGGTTGATGGTGAAAAGGCAGGGGAGAAATTTAAGGAGGATGAGGATGAAGAAAGGGAAAAAGAAAAGAACAATAGCGGCCACGAAAACTTTGACGAAGACAAAAACAATGAAAATAAAAAAGAAGGCATAATGGTTAGAGAGAGAGTAAGCGAGAAACAAAAGCATAAACACTTAAACAGACAACTAAATTATAAATAGATGTAATGATGCCACCAGAGCGCGAAAAAGACAGGCTCAGTACAGAGGAGAAAAAAGAAAGCGGGAGAGATAAAAATAGTGTATTATAAAGTTGCGAAATGAATACGAATAGAAAAGGTGAAAGAGACGCCAGACTCAGAGATAAAGAGATTAAGAGAACGAGGACAAAGATCAGAAATCGTAGGAAAGAGGACTGTCATGACAAGTGATAATTTTAAACTGTTATCTGCAAAAACAGTATTACATGTATTTGAATACAATGGTAGACTATACCGCCGTAGATATAATGTATCTATCTTTCCACATCAAGCGCCTGGAACGTGCGATATGTTGTGTTTTGTCAGTTAATGTTTATTTGAAATATGATAATGACGGAAACCATAATAGCGTTGTGAAATATAAAGGCTTTACAAGTTAAAGAGAGAGTAATCAACGTAAGTCACCTTGGTGCGTTTCCATTATCCACAGAATGGCTTGTATGTGTCACCACCGCAATGCAGGATAACACTTTGACGTGTGAAAGATAGCTTAAATATATTTTTAAATAAAATTGATCTCTATCCTATCTTTAACGGCGTGCAAACTTAACAGCTCAGGTCAACTGACCCACCACTAGGCTTCAAAAGCTATTTATACTTCTAATTTCAACATCTCGGCTATATTTATATAGTTATGACAGTGCTCGATTGGTATCTGATATGGCTTAAAAGCTTCACTTTCCCTTTATTTTGAAAAAAAAAAACCCACTTGTTTGAGATGAGTAAAAACAACAACCACGTCCTTACTCTTAGTTTCAGGTAACGATAATTAATTTTTCACTCGTTTCACCTGTTAAACTAAAAATAATTTTGATCCGAATGGATGATAACTAATTTTTTTAGCGACCTAAGCAAATAAAACTAGATCTACCGCCTACCCCCCAAAACCTCACCTCAAGAAAAGTCGGACCACTTCATAAGAACTTCACAAACCATGTGGACAGCCAGGGGGGGGGGGTTGCAATATGTCCACACCCTGTCCACAAGAGTGGGGGGGGGGTTGAGCAGTTTGTCCATGTGGACAAATGTGAGCTATTGTGGATAAAAACAGTGCAATAAGAATTCAATGATTTATAATTTAATGATTTTGTCTCTATAAATGCAACTGATCATGGTAGATAATCATCAGTGACATTATGGAACAGAGGAATGGTAAAGCCATTTGTCGACGCTCTTG
>BMAT01002677.1:10115-23710 GCA_019649035.1 Elysia marginata | reverse complement strand
AAAAATTGATTTGAAAGGGCAGGTTAAAATGATATTTAGACTATGCAAATTTAGGTAGGATATTCTAAACTTTCAGGTTTGTTTATGTAAAAAAGAAATCGCATGATCTCTTATTTCAAGTTCCTGGATATCTGGTTTGTGTCTTTTTAAAGGTCTGTTAATTTTTTTCTATAAGTCTCAATATTTTGCTAAAAAATTAGGAGACAAAACAAATCAAATTGAAATCGTGGTTATAGAAAATTATCACCTGTAAATATGTTGGATACACAAGGCAAGGTGAAGAAATGGGGAAAAGGCACAATTTGATTTTAGTTTAGTTAATGCTTTTTGTCGAGGCGGATAAAGATGTTGCATGCTGATTTGGCACAGCAAAGGATGTAAGTGCGTGGGGTGGTCAGTCCTTTTGAAAATTTGTTTGTTCCATTTGTTTTCTTTTTTATTTTCATTGCAGTTTTGCCAAAAAGAAAAAAAAATAATGAAAGTTTTCCCTTTTAAGGAAAATTTTCGTTCGAGAATTTGATATAAAATGAAAAAATCCTATAGGTACTGCACAATACAAATTCTGCATGGATTTACGAGTACCTCTCAAGCCAGTTTTTTTTTATATCCACAAGTCTGTGGGGATCGGGACCAAGTCCATCAACGGGCCCCCGGCTCATCAAAATGATTTCATCTCTATTCCTGTATAATACTCTGAAAAATAGTTTGGAAAACTAGACAACTGAACTATTAACAAAAAGTTGGAGAGTAATTCATGTAGAGGACGTAGCTTGACTTACACCAAAATAATAGACAAAATTGAGCCGGAGCCTAAACACGTATTCATGGACTTTTTCTAGTCTAAAATTTCTGCCTAAATTTACGCGCTACCTGGGGTTGGACTAAGGAGTAGGAATTGGGCTTAGATTCTAACTCTCTTTCTTTCATATAATAAAGGATTTTAACCTTGCTAAACTTAAAGCCAACATAAGAAGATTTCAGGTCAAATTAGTATATTTTATAGAAGCTTATAATGCTTTGAGGATTTTCATTAAATTTTTATAATTTAAAGAAACTTTAAGATTTTTATGGGAAATTAGAGACTCCCCACTTGCCATGCCGTGTATAGAAAAAAAAGTTTAATGGACTTTCATATTTACTTTATCTACTTTTTCTCTAGGGTGTCAATTTGGCTTCCGGGAATTTTCGCATATTTTTTGACGTAGTCACTCTTAGTCAAAAATTGTCCATGAGTAGCGACTACACTAAAAAAAAAATAAGACTAGATATATCTAGTCGCGACGATTTTAGCCATAGGCCTACGACTTTCCTATGTATCAGTCTCTTGCACTGGTATAGCTACGAAGGATCAACGCGCTTTTCTTCAAGGAGCATATCTCTTTTTTTATTTCAGTTTTTGTTTATTATACATTTATCGTTTCTGTAGCAAATTAAATGGTGCAAACGAAATTAAATAACGAATTTTTACACTTATTAATATCATGGATCGACCTTAACACTTTTATTTTAAAGAAACAGCATTGTGATTAAACAAGCTTTTTATGCATTGTTCGTGAAGGTTTTTTTTTTTTGCTTCTTCTTGCTGACAAAAAAAATACAAACACTGAGCAGATCTATTTCTTAAAAGGTTAACGGAATATCGAAGACCCAAATCAACTGTGACTATTTTTATTATATAACGTGCAATGCCCGCTCCTCTGTATGGGCACCTTCGGAGGTTCAATGGACATTGATGTACCTAAAGTTAAGAATATGCCAAGCTTCTCATTACAATGGGTTGCTTTGTTTTCTTAGCAGTTTCTTTTTATATTAAAACAATTAATTCTTTTGGCTAGGGAAGACATTGAAGTGCAAAAGCTAATTCGATTGGCCTAAACCTTATTTCAACAGTAAATTATGAACAATCGAAATTAATAGAGTATCATCACCATATCACGATGTGGATCTTTTTGCCTCCATCTTTTAAAACTGTACAGATTGCCACGGATCAAGCCCCACGTGTGTTAAAAGTCACCGAGGATGGACCCGATGGCCACCTCCCTTCTTCCGAGTCTGACTCTGAGGTATCTATTCAAGGAGACGCAAGCTGTAACTTGATCGAGGTCATCGATAGAACCGCACAGGCACAGGCGCAAAGCATCCAACTACCGAAAATAACTTCACAACCACCGGACTTTGCAAAAAAGGAACCAAACCCAGCTGCAGAAGAAAGATTTCAAGATGGCCAAACTATCGGTAACACAGACAAGTTCTTCGAAGGAGCTGATCATCATGAGGCCAAGTCGATGCCGTCACTCAAAAGAAGGAGCTCGTCTCAATATGGGACGTTTGAGGAAAAACTGATTCATGAAGCAAAGTCTATTTCAGTAGTGTCCACTGATTCTGACAGTAAAAGCTACAAAGAAGCGCAGCACTCTTGGACATCTGAGGCGGTGACAGTTACGGAATCTTCATCAACGTCTAAGCATTCCGTTTTAGTTGTTGTACGAGATCCTACAGAAAGAACAGAGCTTTTCAGCAGAGCAGAATTGGTGAGTATAAGACACATACTTAATAAACAAATTTCCTGCCCTTAGGAGAGTTTTATAATATTATAGTTTCTCCATCCGATTTGTTTCTTTAATTGCCGGTGACCACATTATGCAAATCTTACTATCGAAAGCCTTACAAAAAAATCAATAATAGAGAATAACAACTACAAGTTAAAAAATAAGTGAAGAATGCTATTTTACAGTGAAAATAAAACTTCCATCTGTCGTAATGTGATATCGGACAAGGTTCTGAAACCAAATCATTCAAGGAGTTAAATTGGGGCTCAAAGCTCAGACATAGTTTAATTTAGGAACTGTAATAAAACCATTAATGAAAGATTTTTGAATTTTTCTTCGAGAGATGAAAGGTAGGAAAACAGTAAGAATAAGATTACTGCAACAACAACAACAACAACAACAACAAAAACTACAACAACAACAACAACAAAAACTACAAGAAAAACTATAGAAGCAAAAAAAAAAAAAAATCAACAACAGCACCAGCATCAGCCACAAAAAAGATAAAACTTAAATAATAACTAGCCAAAGGCACTGGTAAGTGAAATTGAAATTGGGAGGAGTTTAAAGTTAATGTAAAATGCCTGTTTAATTTTGACACAATATTTATGAACATTTTTAACCTGCAGATCTCTGGGAACATTCCTGATTACACCAGTTATATATTTGATAGTACCAAATAATTGGTAACAGTATATTAATAAAATTCAGAAAGGGTAAAAGTCGGTGCACGAAATAAGTGCAATAATTTGTTGGAAAGAAAGTTACTGTTGCTATGCCAATTAAAGTTTGGCGCAGAATCGCGCGCTACATTCAAATAGTTTTTTTACCTGCGCATTCGTATCACCGGTCTAAATTTTAACATCAGGGCGTGAACAGTATCTGTCTCTGTAGTCACACCACTAAATTTACATCAAATCTTGAGTAAAGCACATTTCACACGACGCGTTTCCCGTAAAGGAAGACTCCAGACCAGCTCTGGACCACGGATCCGTTTTTACCTTCACACGGTGCGTTCCCATGATTGTGGAAGGCTGAAGGGATATAATATTGAGACAGCCGCGTTGCAACATTGTTAGCGCGTCAGACTCGAGATCTAACTTTCTCCAGTCCACCCATCTGTTAAATGGGTACTCAGCTACAGGCAATTTTCGAACTTGCGATATGCGCCTCCTACACTCTGTTTAATTATGGGTTAAAAGTGGCCTTCAAATGTATTAGTCTGCTAGAGCATTAGTGACGCTGCTCTGTGGTGACACAGTTACGATGTGTAAAGAAGCCAAATTTCCCGAAAGGGATTAATATAGTGTATTACAATAAAGGAAGAAAGACATAACTAAAATAAACAAAAGGTTCAGGATATTTTTGAAGTTTCGGGTCCAGAGACAGTGCGGAATCAGTAACGCTGAGTAAAGAAGCCAAATTTCCAGAAAGGGATTTATATAGTGTATTAAATAAACAAATAAAAAAAAAATTCAGGCTCAGAACATTTTTAAAGTCTCGGGTTCCACAAATGGAAGGGACATGCGAGATAATGTTTTCCCTTTCAACTCTTTAATTTCACATAAACACCTAGAAAGCTTTCTCATGTTTATTGCTTAACTGCGAGGACTGATTAGAATTTTCTTATAGACAAGATTAATTTTTAATTAAATTGCTGGGAGGTTTACAACCCGATTTTTTACTCTCAATTTATTTGAACACTGACAAGAAAGGCTTGAAGAGTATTGTTTTGTGAAGAAAATTAACTGAGCGCGGGGAGTAAAAAGTGCCATCTTCGGAAATCGGAACCAAGGCTTCACAAAATGATGATTGAAAGATTTTAAAGGTATGAAATTAACAGTGGATAGACGTAGGCTTTCTAGTGGAAATGCCCGAAATGTTTGCCTTTGGTATGATTCAAACTTTCGACTTAAAATTGCTTCGGCACCCACCGCCTTGCCACTCAGAGAAACATTGCTTATACCATGTCGCCACTATGCTCCTTAATAAAGGAGTTTCATAGCGAAGGTCCTTGCTCAGCCTCTCTAAGCGACTCGCTTACTTGAATGGGAAGATCCAAATCACACCAAAGGCAACCATTTGAATCCGGAAGCATACCAACACTTAGCCATAACAACAAACACAGAGAACAAACGATAAAATTTAAAGTATGCCTCATATGAATTATAGATCTAGAGATCAGAATAAATGGTGAAGGCAGCCACTGCGCAATCAAATGATTGAAATATTATAAAGGTATGAAATTAGCAGTGGAGAGAAGTAGGCTTATTAGTGGAAATGCCCGAAATGTCTGCCTTTAGTATGATTCGAACCGCCGACTTATAGATGCTTCGGCACCCACCGCCTTGCCACTTAGAGAAACATAGCTTATACCATGTCACCACTTCGCTCCTTAAATAAAGGAGTTTCATAGCGTCATTATTTATTCACAAAATAGTGGCAGTGATAGCTTTGATCGGGGCATGACTTACTCAAATCATGCATCCTCCCTAACACTAACTAGATTAGGTTTCGTTTGGCTTGACCAAAACAGTTAAGGGACAAAAAACATGTACAGCCCATTAACACCCATCAGGACTGAAGAGTTTTACCGAGTAACCTTTGACTGGCGTGGCAGGAAAAAAACGCAAAATGTTGTTGATTGCAGCTTTACTTTTTATACGCTTCATACCAGTTATATTACCCCCCCCCCCTTTCCACCAAAAGCAAAACGAAGCAAAAACAAAATAAGCCCCCTTTTAATTTGGGACTTCATCCCCCCCACCCTTTGAATTCTTCACGAAACAATTTATTTTAAACACAAAGTTGCACTTTACCTATACTTTTTAATTTAAATGAAATGTAAACATTTACGATAAGGCTTATGACTTTTCGAACAAACGCCCTAGTTTTAAAATAGAAAAAATAAGTTGACGCGATTTGGTACACTGATCAGTTATAATACTTTATAAAAATCTGTGTGCAAGATAAATCTCAGTCAATGACCTTTTAGGTCTAATAATTTTAGTTTCCATCCATTCTCAAGCTAACACCGTCGTGTTTAAATAACAAGAAAAAGCGTCACAACCCAATGCACTATCTTTGCAAAAGAAGTTGACACTTTCAGAGAACCTCAGTTATTTAAAGTCAAGTGTCAAAATGTAAAAAAGAAACTGTCAAACGATTATCAACTAAAACACGACATCTATTGATGTTTTTTTTTCAACTGTAACGTTACATTATTTAATTCCGTTGATAAAGATTTTTAGGTTTGTAAAAGGATGCAAATCTTTCTACCTGGGGCTTTTTCTTCTGTTGCGTATCGTTACAAAAATAAAGCCTATGAAAAGAGAACAAAAGCAGAAGAGATTCTTAGTCTATCTTAAATATTTTCAGTTTTGGATAAAATGACACTATTGCTACGTCCCCCTCCCCCAAAACCACACACACAAACAGAAAAAAGTAAGAAAAAAGTCTAAATCAAACTGTTGCCAGGGTTTGCTCAAAAGAGAAGAAAGCTTCTAACTTTAACTTTCTTTCTCTGGTCTTTATTCTTTCGACTGTACTCTACACTTTGTTTGATAAGATGCGGTGTTTTTCTCCTCTTTTGTAGCTCATTTACCCTTAAGTAGAACCGTTCTTTCACATCAGCGGTGTATTTCTTTTGGGAGGTGAAAGTGCTAGATTTTAATTGTTATGTCATCCAGAAAATTATCAAAAGTTTAATTTTATTATTGTCTAGCATGATTAGTAAGGCTACATTATTATATTGTTTAGCCGTTATGCGCGGCCTTCTACGCCATTGAATTTGTGACTCGTTTTGATAAAAGGCGCCCACGGCCAATCAGGCACATTCAAGTGAGAATTCTGACCTATCCCGATCTTAACAGTTTCCAAACGCGTCATTTAGACTTTTTTAAAAGTTTAAAAAAGCTGATTCTAAATTTCCTAGACCTTTATCACGAAATACTTTATTTCAAAGCAAAAAACAAAGAGTCTACGACATGTATATATAACAAAGTAGATTTTAATTTTAAAAAGGCTTTAACTGACAACAACAAAAAAAAAGACTATAAGACTCGTGTTTGACCAGCCATGGTTGCCTCATCTCATCATGCAGATAATCTGAAGTACATCCAATGTTACCACCTTTTCATGGTTTTTGCCCTTTTTATGGTAAAAAGCTTCAAGATTCAGTTGGATCATGTATCATGACTGTGTCAAATCTAAATACAGTGGAATCCTGATAAAGTCAACACCTCGGAAACCGAAAATATGTGTTGACTTTAAGCAAGGGTTGACTTTAACCTTAACAAAGATGTAAAGAACTACAGAATGGGACTGCGAAACAGTGTTGACTTTAAGCAAGAGTTTCACTTAAAGATTTTGACATTAAGTGGATTCCACTGTATCTAAATTATGCTGAAATGCTCCCAAATCGGAGTACATTATGATTCCTCTCTGATGAGATGAGCTAATACTAATTGTTTCTAAGGCGTTCGTGTTCAGAAACTTTTGAGGACATAGTTCCTCAAGACGCCGCCCCCTCCCCTCGCCGAAGGAGCATTAAATATAAACACTCCCCAAGAAAACGACTGTTAGGAAAACGAAATATATATTTCAGCAAACGTCTTGAAGAAAAGAAATAGAGAACGACCAAGACGTAGGTGAGGTGACTTGGCCGATGATACTAGAAAGATCGGCTTCCACGGCCGCGGTTATGAAAGAAATGCTCCGCAGAAGACAGTTTACTTCTTAGAATTATCACCTTTCTTTCCGAAGCAATTCAAAAGACCAGCTCATTGTAATAAATGTTAACGTCATTCAGATCTATATGGCGAAAAGTTTTATTTCTTCTAAGTTATTATGAACATCATCAAAGATGTGATACACTTGTATAAACAAACTGAATCATTTGAGGCGGAACTAGCGCGATCTATATTTTATTCTGTAGGTTTATGGTCGCGCTGGGTGTAACTGATTCACATTTTTTATTGTGTACCTGAAAAGTGCATTGCCTTTAAGTGCCTTTGACTTAAGATTGAATTGCTTTCAAAATCATCGTTGCGTAGCTGAAACACCTTAGAGTCGTCTAAAGGACAGAACTGTGGTGTTTAGTCAACCCTTGAAGAAGTCCTATTTTTGTTCTTACAATCTTGCAACGATAATAAAGAAACAGTGCTGACGGTCAAACTTGTTTGTATCATGAACTGTTAACTTTTCTGGAAAAGGAGGGAGCGGTGAGAGTAGAGATTGGAAGAAGGTGTGATGGTTGGGGTAATGTCGCTATAACAAAAATCCATAGACATCGACGTCTTTAAAAGACGCTTAAAAAGAAGAGTTTCATTAGTCATTGATTTCAAAGTAGCGCTGTTATACATGTCTTGCAACAAAATTTCACATAGTAGTATCGTATGGCTACTCCTCTAGATTATATTTGTTGATCGAGGCTACCAGTTCTTCATCAGCATTATGGACTGTTTCTTATCAACCATCTAGTCTCGTAACTAGGCAATTCAAAACAATGTGAGCTGTTGTTTCGGGAGCCTTGCTACATCGGTGGGACATTGCAGAGTGAAACCTGTCAGTTTCCACTTGTGCATCATATAGGCGGTCTTTGCATGTCTTGTCCGAAGTTAGTTGGTTATCACACAGAGTTTTCTTTTGAAGGTTGTGAAGCCAGGAAGAGGTTGGGTTGGATTAGTTACGGATCATCACGTTATACCGTCGTACAAGGGCTTGCGTACTCCACAGATCCTGAAGGTGATACCAGACAGATACAACCATACTGGGACAGCAGATGGGTAGGAGTCAGACCAGGAATGGTTCAGCCCGGCGTCCAGACAAGAACAGACTTCTCCTGAACCCACACCTCCTCTAATCATTAAAAAAATTACGTGACAGTGACACAGAATGTTAGCATCGCTGATTTTTTTTAAATAAATTGCGCTTTTGCATCATGTGCCCCCCACTGTCTCTCCTAATCAACAGAAGCGGTTAAAAATCTAGACACTCTGTCAATGCTTGTTCCTTTTTTTTTACTCTCTTGTTTCTTCCCACCGTCCCAGGACCACCTGTGTTATGACCCACACGAGCAGGTCAAGTTTACTCCAGATGGTGGCCATTGGTGGAAGGTCATTGCCTCTACTGTAGTTTGTCCGGCTTGTGGACTCATCTCTATGGTATATGCTTGCAAGGTAACTAAAAACCTGTAAATCGAGACAAAAACGGATAAGAAAATAAAACAAAATTACAAAATAACAACAACAACAACAACAACAACAACGAAAAACCCACTAATTATATGAGTCAATTTATTCATTATCAGTGCATAAAACGGACATGAGGCGTTGAGCTCAAGGCGATCATCTCAATCTTAACTGCATATCGAAAAGACAAACAACTTAATAATTATGGTTTTTCAAAACATATCTCTTTTCACTTTTAAGCATGTCAAAATCGCATCAAATTTATTGATGTAGTACTTTAAATTATTTACAGACAAAATATTGTCACGCAAAAGAGAGAAAATAAGAATGTAAATGTTCGTCGAAGTTTTTCAATTTCGATTATTTTAATCATGTAAGAAACTGTGGCACAGTACCACAAGGATAATAATGATAATAATAATAATAATAATGACAATAATAATAATAATNNNTAATAATAATAATAATAATAATAATAATAATATTAATAATAACAATTGAATCCTAGTTCTTTAATTTTGACATAAATTATAATGTTCCCACTTCATTAACTTTATATTTCACGAGTCCAACTAAAAAATTCTGTTAAATTTTATATACTTTACAATATCAATGATAGAATATTTAAACCGTTCATTACCGTCTGTTGTTAGCGCCTGGAACCTAAAGCAATGGAATTTTTGGGATGAAAAATACCATTTTAAGTTATTATTAATATTGTTAAAGCAAAAATATAAAAACCTATTTGGTATTTCCAAAAAATAATTTTGTGATTCAATACTGGTTTATTCAATATTTACTTATTTTTTATCCTTATCCCTAATATTCACGGCCATGGACAAAGTCAAGGTACCGCTTCCGCAAAGGATCACCCGTCTCCGCCCAAGATATGTTACGTCATTCAGATTTCTGCTTCCGGTTCGCCATCGTTTGTGGAATTCTTTTGTGGGCAAGCGCCTTCATGATTACGGTTGTCTGTGACTTTGACTTTAAGTTTAAGAGATAAGTTATGCTCTTCTTCCATGAGTTTTGTTTTACATTTTTACGTTCTTATCTTGAATGACAGTGTTGCCTTCTGCGCTTGTATTACCGATATGCACTCGTTAAATGAACATTTAAAGAGTTGTTAACAAAAGATAAAGACACGTACGTTTCTCGGCTCTTTGCTAGCTTTTTCAATTACGGTACCAAGAAAAAAAACCCATCGCCAATAATATATTAACTTTTACCTGTTGCCATTTAAGTCCTTGCTTGATAGGGGCCCCCAGCAGTTCTCTCTGTGGTTCATTTGTCTAGAGCACCCGGGAAGAAGTATATCAAGCGGAAGCTTATTCCTAGACTATTTCTAAATCTTAGCAAAACAGTTCCGGTTGATGATGTCCGTGCACGTCTATAAAAGTGCTGGAGTAGCGTATTATATCACTAGCAAAGTGAAAATTAAGCTCAGTGACAGAGTACTGGTATTACAGGTTAGTCGAATAAAAGTTAGCTCTGGATTTTGTTCAATTGAACCAAAGTCTCTACGGAAACTTAAACAAGGCAAGAACTAGTCTTTATTTATATCAATATACCAAACTCCAGTTGTAGTACTGCTAATTTTTAGAATAAGTTCTTGCATTGTCTTTGTTATTATAGGTGTCAAAGATTTTTCTTTACAATGAACTTTATTTGCAAGTGTAAATTTACAACCGCCCTGTTCTTATAATTATGTTGCTATATATATATGACCAAAGCGTTACATGAGAAAGCAAATTTTGTAGTTTAGTTCAAAGTATGGTCCTATAATATGACATGTATGCCTTACTTAAGTCTAATACGGTTTTTGGACCGGAGACTTTGAACAAATTCTAACAATATATGTCAATTACTATAAGTATTTACCCTTTCACATGGGCTTGTCATTATAGTTTGAGATAGATAAGATCGGACCAAGATTTCTTTATTCCCAGTGGGAATTTGTTTTTTGAACCTACAGGCTGTACGACATGAGCCTCCTTACTAAATTAGATGGTGACGAAATGTCAGATTTCATATATCTTTCTGTAATTGCTTTCAAATTGGTTGTATGATTTTTTTTCACCCTAATATGATATGAAAAACTGTTTCAATGTCAGACAATCGACTTTCGGACCAGAATATCCGGGGTTGACCTGGCCATAATTTAGCAGGTCGGCGCTTAATCATTGATAAAATCAAAACCCCAGTTCACTGACACACTTCACAGCCTCTATCATGTGTGAAATGAGTTCCAGGCTCAAGTCAAGTAATAACCTTGACATTATGTTAAAGCGATTAGGCTGTTTTGGCCGTTGCTCCTTTAGTCACAAGTAGGACGTCTTTGTTGGTTGGTAAATGTTTTATGGGAACCCACATAGAAATCTTTTCTTTCTGAATCAGTGCGGCTTTATCAGTTGTCTATAATTCAAGGGGGGAAAAGATTTGGAATTCGAACCCTGGTCTGGAAAAAAAGACCTGCCACTACATAACTGAGGACTAAGTGGGCAATACATACGTTAGGTCTGGAACAAAATATTCAGACGCAAAGGCAAAACTTAAAACGAGATTCAAGTGTTGGAGAAGCTCAAGTATCTGTCTAAATTATATAAAAACCAAACAATCCTTTTATCTTACAATTTTTTTCTCTACTGCTGCAAGACAAATTCAACGACATTAGCGAAACATAAGTTTTGCGTACCAGGTACAAAAGTTTGTTTCAAACCAAGTAAAAAAAAATTAATAAACTACACACACACACCGCCTAAAACGAGCGTTATTATTTGTGTACAGGTGTGTATATAGAAGCATTGTAAAGTTTTAGTCACATTATATATACAATTGCTAGTCACATAGGAATTGCTAGTCATATTGGAAACACGTTTATCAATAGTATTTATGTCTAAAATCTATAATTAAAAGTTGTATCTACTTGTTGTAGCATTAAATCTTATCGATAGCATTAGAGTGTTCATTATCATCAACATCAAACCTTCTGTTCCCAACCTCAAGACTTATACTGTTCCTTGGAAATATTGTTACTACTACCAACATTGCTAAAAGGAACTTTACTATCAGAACTGTTACTGGCATTACCATCATTGTTATTAATATTACATGTACTGTTACTATCATCACTATCGTTTTTCTTATTTTTATAATTGTAGGCTTTATCTCAATCTATTTTACTTTTTACCCCACTTATAAACTTTTATTTTTCCAATGACCATGGAAACTTATTACTACTACGGTAACCATCCCCTGAAATACTATATTTATAACCATTAACATTTTGCTATAAAGTTAGTATATTGTTATATATATATAGTACCATACAACGTAGGCAATCAACACTCTAATACAATATAAAATTTATTTCCTGTACATTCTTGATACCGCTACCGTTCAGTCACACCGCTAAGATTGTTGCTTTACGTGTTTGTATATATATATCACCAGAGAGTGTTGTACATCATCAACACTCCAATATGATTTCGTTACCATGTTAAAATCTGTATGTTGATGTTTTTTGTCTTTTTTTGTTGTTGTTAATATAATTTGCTTCGGAAAAATAAAACAATAAAAAAAGTTTTATCCACATTTGTCGAGATACTCGATAAAGTAATTATCTTGCACCCAGGGTGCATGAGTCGAAAGTCGGAAATTTCTTGTTTGAGAAAATGCCTTATAAAAGTATATTTTTCTTGATTTTCTCTATATTTTAAATCAACAAAAAGTTTTAATGTCTTTTCACAGAATACTGATAATTTTATGAAACTTTTTTTTTACCTTTGGAAACTTAGAAAAATTCTTGTTCAAAATAGGAAGACCTTTAGTTTAAATGCGGAAATTGCGACATACGACGGATTCCCCTGGACGCGAGACAATAATTGTTTTTGCGGGTTATTAATGGTAGTTTTTTTTCTTCACCATTGCTGAAGACAATATATTAAACCGTTAAGAACCTTTTGAAGTGTTTTTTATAGCATGAAATATGTCAATGATAACTTTGAGAAGTATAGTTGACTTGGAGCGGTCACGAACTGTTCGCTTTTTTTAAAACACAGAGAAAAAAGCTCTGCCCCCGTGCCTACGTTGAATATGATACATACATTTTTATCTCTGAACCAGAAACGAGTATAATAATGAAACCTTTTAATCTAAATTTTCTTTTGCTCGCTGTTATCTCTTCTTAGACTAGATCGAAGTCCATATCTAGGCCAGCCATACGTTTCTCATGATTGTCTTACGAACTTCAACAATTTCAAGGTTTGAATAGCTCGACCTTTCTTTATCTTAGCAGCCAAATGCATGCCTTATTTTGATAAAACTATTGTGATTATTTATGGTGACATTATATGAAATAAAAAAAAACCATTACCTTTTGAAATGTCGAACGGCTTGATGCTCAGCACGGTAGGTCAATGGTTCTTAAACATGTCCCATTGGGGGCGTTATTATGTCTTTTGTGTATTCAAGACCAGTGCTGGTATCTTTATAGTGACGTTAAAAAAAAACCCAGTCCAAGGTCGTTGTCCTAGGTCGTCTGCTGATCTTTACAGAAGTAGATGACGTTAGTATCATTAGTAGAATTGGAAACACCTATATACTAGTAATGAAGGGAATACAAACGAGAGGAAGTATTAAGGAATGAAATTACTAACACGCCGTTGATATATGTCATCATTTGTAAGAAAGAGAAAAAAAAGTTATGAGATTTGACAAAGGGGAAGAGAGAGAGAGAGAGAGAGAGAGAGAGAGAGAGAGAGAGAGAGAGAGAGAAAGAGAGACTTATCTAAACTATTACACCTGAATAGACGTGAAAAATAGGCCATGCCAATAAATAGCTTTCCTCCTCTCC
>BMAT01002671.1:269796-288203 GCA_019649035.1 Elysia marginata | reverse complement strand
ATGAGAAAGAATCAGAAAAGTAATAACTTTGTAATCGCCAAATTGACACCAGAAGCAATAGCTCAGTTGGTAGCGCTGTTGCCTCAGACTTCGTAGGTACAAGGTTCGAATCAAGTAAACGGAAATTATTTTTTGTCTCAGAGACGAATTAAAAAAAATTTTTTTTACGCCTAAGTCTAAGATCCACATTCATATCAGGCTTTCTTATATATCACAATATCCTTTCATCACAATAGCCCTCTTATTATTGAAAATGATAATAATAAACATTGTGGTCTAAAGTCTTATGTCGCTCTATCAAGGACTAGCGACACAAAATTGATCTATCTACAAATGGAAGAACCAGAAATCTGGGATACAAAGAGGTCCTGTGAACCTTTGTTTTGAGGTCACAAATTCATCCCGAGCATGATCGGGCATTCAGCTAGTAATAATAATAATAAGAAGAAGAAAAAGAGAACAAGCAATAGGTCCACGTTACTTTTGAACGTTTATAATAATAGATCCTTTCACAATAACTCATTAACAATTGTTTTAGATATTAAATAATGATGCGGCAGGTATACACCAGAGAAAAAAGAACAAAAAGGGAACCTACTGCATATACGAGTAGATCAACAGAAACTAAAGGTAAAAGAAACTACGAGAGCAGGCTGAATAGAGTTTAGTTTGCTAATAACTCAATCAATTTTCGTCAAATCGACTTAAAATTTCATACATATTATAAATGTAGTTTTGAACCATTTTTCTAGGCTTTACTAGAACAACAAGTTTGTGTGACGTCATTTGTAGTTTTGTACTCATAATGCAGTGACGCACAACACGTGATGGGGAAGCTATGTTTATGAGACAATGGCGACTTCCAATTACCTTCTCATCAAACAGCGCTCTGTTATCGAGTTTTTGGCAGCTGAGGTATGTTCTGCAGCAAACATTCATGCAAGAATAAAGACAGTCGTTGGTGAAATTTGCATTTCAGAATGTAAAGCCCAATTGATGTGACTCAACAAAAACAGCTAAGGATAAAAATAGATAACACTAGAGAAAATCAAAATAAGCTAAAATTCAAGCAAGAAAGGAATGAAATACTACGTCAGATTAGCAAACGCCTACAAGGATATAAGAAACGAGGAACTGGACAAAAATCAGACTATATAGCCAATGCTGAAAGTGACAATGTTATGTTCTCAGCGGTCAAAGCTCTAAACCAGAAAACATATGAAAACCCCCAAGTTGAAGACAACGAAGGCAAAATAATAACCAACCCCAACGAAATACTGCAGACTGTAGCAAACCATTTCAGAAGTCAATTCAAAGATGAAAGCAACAAAGATATACCACCATTCTAGGAACACCCAGAGCGCTTCGAAGACCTGTATCAAAAGATGAAGAAAGAAAAAGTTTCAACCGGCTTAAAAACAACAAACCCTCTGGAGAAGACCAGATTCAGTCGGAGCTTCTAAAATAAGCCCCACCCATTTTAGACGAAACAGTTGCCAATATTATAAACAATGCATTAGAAACACATGAAACCCTGGACATTAACTCCGGGGTACATATTGCCATCCAAAAACCTGGAAAAAGCTAAAGGACCACCAAACAACCTAAGGCCCATAACACTTCTAATGACCATCAGAAAAAAGCCTGTCCCTATTAACACTTGATAGAATAAGACCCGCCGTAGAGCAATACCTCGCACATAGTCAAAGTGGTTTCAGGCCACACAGAATCACATCCGATGTAATATGGACCCACAAATATTTAGCGGCAAAAACAAATATAGAAGACATCAAAATAACAGAGAAGTCTTGCTCAAAATCGTAGAAGAAATAGTCAAAGAAGACAAACTAAGACTTATCAATTTCTTCTTAGTAACACATGAATAAATCCGAGAATAAACAAAGCTGATATAGAAGTTCCCTTCACCAGCAACGTGGGCACGCCTCAGGGTGATGGTCTAAGTCAAGTATTGTTTACTATTTACTTGAAACATGCCCTTAAAAGTCCTAGAAAAATAACAGGCGAGACCAAGACTCCTATAGATAATATTATTCCCAGAGAAATCGTCTATGCTAACGATGTGGACTTCATCGGGTCAGAGCATATCAACATTGATCGAATTAAAAAATAACTAGAAAAATTCAAACTTAAAGTAAACGTGGACAAAACAGAGTTAACATCACAGAAAAAAGAAGAGAATGGGTGGAGATCAGCAATGAACGTTGGATCCCTGATTGGCGACACAGAGGATGTTGAAAGGAGGAAAAAGCTTGTAAATTTAGCATTAAACATTTGGATCAGCAAAGACAGAATAAAGTGAAACATAAAAGTGAAACTCTATAATGCAACCGTTAAATCTATCCTCACATACAACTGTGGTACATGGGCCCTCACACAGGCCGAGTAATCCAAACTAGATGCCTTCCATAGAAAACAACTTCGTCAAGTATTGAACATCCGTTACCCCACAATAAATAACAAACAAATCATTATGTAAGATATGCAGCGAGAAATCTTTATCAATGCACATTGTCGAAAGTCGTTGGCGTCTCTTCGGCTACATTCATAGGAGAGACGGACATTCCGGCCAATAAAGCCATGCAGGTATACTTCAAACAAATGGCATGCAGATATCGGGGAAGACCAACAACTACACTGCCTGTTATAATAAACAAAGAACTCTCACAAGCTTATCCCCATATGAAACTCAAAACTTCAAACGATTAGCAAACCATGAGGCTATTGACAAAAGACCGGAACAAGAGGAAAAAGTTTACACGGAGGATCACCGAGTTTGCTGAGGCCACTGACTCTGACTAGCCGGAGGCGAACAGCGGGTGAGTCAAGTAAGTCATATGATGGAGTATAGGCACAAAAAGTCTCCAAGTCTAAGGAAGTTCAAGGTTGATGCCTCTGCAAGAAAGGCCTAGTTCACCGTTTTCTGGGGCATGGAGGGAGTAGCCCACATGAAATTTCTGGAACAAGGTGAAGCAGAGAACTCTGAGCGATATATTTCACCACTCCGAGCTTTCCAACTCAGACTCAGACGTGTTCGGCGTGATAAGGACGCAATTCTGCAACACGACAATGCGCGCCCGCACATCAGTGGCTAAACCCAGGACGCCTTATGGCAGCTGGAACTTACAACCCGACCGCACCTTGCATACTGCCCCGATCTTGCCCCCTCTGACTATTATTTGTTTCCTCAACTCAAGTGTACTTGAAAGGCCATCACTATGACAATGATGAGGCAGTTATCGCAGATGTTCGCAGATGGTGCCGTGGACAGCAGTCTGAATTCTTCGCTGACGACGTGCGCCGCCTAGTGAAATGTTGGAGGTTGTATGTTGATCGTGACGGTGACTACGTCGGAAAATAGAGTGCAAAGTATACAGCTGAGATATTAAACTTTTGTTTGACGTTTTGTTTATGTATATGCTGTGAACTTTGAAAAAAGTTACGATTAAACGGATCTTAATTATCAGCCTGCCCTCGTATGTCGTTAAAAAATAAAAAAAAATTATTACACTGATTAGAGTAGCAATAATAAAAAAAAGTAACCATACGTATAACTGCAATAAAGCTTTCTACAACAGTTTATTTAAAAACAAAACTGTCAATGAAAAAAAAGTGTCCTTATTTGGAAAATAATTATCTGGCTATCGCTAAGTGATTTGTCTTCATTACTTATATTTTCTCATTGTTTTAAACCCAAGCTATCGAGCTCATAATCCTCATATTAACAGTAACACCCCCACCCACATCTCTGTTTCCTTGTCGCTCAGGAGCGTATGATTTTTTGGGCATCAACCACTACACAAGCCACCTGGTGAGCGACCACCCGAGACCAGACTCCTGGGAGAACTACGAGCAGGACCAGGATATCGACACCAGGGCGGACCCATGCTGGCCAGGGTACAGTCTAATTGGTTTAGTCCAACGACAAAGTACATAAATAGGAACTTACTTTCCTCTTCGAGCTACCAGATTTTAGGTTTAGACTTTAGAGTTTTCCATTTGCAGCCTCTTTCACTCACAATTTTCCATGTTTTACATAATGTTATGTCTCTAGGGGTAGTTGTAGCAAAGGTCCCGGGCTGCCTCTCATGATGTGTCCAGCATTCCTAAGTTTCCGCTTCATTAGTTGTTGCAAGTCTTTCGCCGACATCAGCGATTTGTATAATGTCGTTGTTGTTTTTCTTTTCTGTCCATGGGACCTTGAGAAGTCTCCTGTGGCACGACATTTGGAATGTCTTTATCTTCTTTTGAACCGTCTTGGAATAGGTCCATGCTTCGCAACCACAGTTGAAGACTGAGAATATGTAGCACGTCAGGATTCTTTTCTTAGTATTAAGACCAACGTTCCTTCGTAGCAGCTTTTTGTTCTCCCAAAACATTTGCCCTGTCATTTCAATCCGTATTTGTACCTCTTTTAGAGTGGCAACATCCTCCGTGATCATGTGTCCAAGGTATAAATATTTCGAGACCTGCTCGGGAACTGCGTTGCCCACTGTTATTGTAAGCGTCTTTGTGTCCCTTCCAATGTGCATCGTCTTGGTCTTTTTCGAGTTGATCTCCATGCCATACTCGTTGCATTTGTCAACAATGCGATTCAACATAGCCTGAAGTTGTTCTTCTGACTCTGCCAGGATGACAGTATCATCGGCATATCGGATGTTGTTGATGTTGACACCGTTGATGAGTACGTCGCTCTTTCCGGAGATTGCCTCTTGCATTAGATATTCGCTGTACAGATTAAACAGTGAAGGAGAAAGAATACATCCCTGTCTCACCCCACGTTGTTTTGCTATATAACTCTCCATAATCACAAATCAATGAAATAACTTTGCTTATACACATAACAATGTCCAAACCAACGATATAAAACTATTTAAATGAGGAATATGCACCTTTTAAGTAAAACAATTCTTGTGTAAATATATTCTTGTGTAAAATGGGCATTCCGCTGCTAAGGATCATGTCTCTTTGGAAAGCTTCTAACATGCAGCTATAAAAGGGCCGACGATCTCTTTATATAAATATGGTTTGAATAATTGATGTAAATTGAAGTTAAATTGAAGTGTAATATTCATGCAGTGTTAATTTTTAAAACCTTTAGTCTTAACTCAGACGAACACTTGTTTACAAACAATGCAACTACTTATTGTTATAAGAATCGTGTTTAGACTTTTTTAATCTATAAAAGGATGAATTTTCGCTAGCAGCTTTAGAGGTACGTTTGCTGCTATAGCTAATTGAAAAAAATTAGAATGTTTAGACGTTCTTTTTACCAAGTTTCAAACAGGATTCTAGTCACTGTCTTCCATATGATAAGTAAATAACATTAAAGGTATAAATCACTCGTGATCAATTAAAGTAGCCCATACAATTATAAGATATAAAAATTTGTTATTTCACTGAATTTATAAAAAGAACTTTTCTTTTTGATACCCTCATCAAGCTTGTCAAATCTTACAGTGGAGAAAATTGTCTATTATTGTTTAAAAATCAAGGACTTGGTCTATTTTTGTCCCTATTTGCACAAAGTGTGTACTTTAATAAGGCTAAGTATCTATGACCAACCGGTGAAACTGTAAGACCCATTAATTTTTTACAAGGTCTAATGTTGATGCCTTACGGTAGTTGCCGTAGGCGTTGGTATTAGGGAGGTTGAATTTGTGATGAATAGCCAATAAGTAAACAAATGAATAAATAAACAGAAACAATAAGAACAGAAATAAAAAATTGATCACTTCCATTGCAACATAGTTGCTGATGATATAGCTAGGACTTTGAAGGCTTTAGCATGTAAACAGCTTAAAGAGAAAAAAATCATATGTATTTTATAGTTTATGAAAAAGTATAGATATGTTTGGAAATTATCTGGATCGGTTAACAGGCAGGGGAGGGGTTATGCTGTCAAAATAGTTTCTCTATCAGTATAGACACTCGCAAGCTTTTAACTTTTATTGTAAAAATAACAAGTCTTAAGGCTATTTGATCGATTTGTCTAACTTATCTAAAGATGGGCTTGCTCATTAGCATTTTGCTTTAACATGGTGATGCGCCCATGTGAGAATGTGTAGGTGATATACAGGGACGACAATTTCTTTCAAAGTCTGAGTTCTAAAAACCATACTTGAAGTACATGTATGTTCATACTCGTCATGTTTAACTTTAAGGACTATGACTTTTATCACGGTCTTGTAATTCCCCCCCCAGTACGCAAGCTGATTGGTTGAAAGTGAACCCGTGGGGTCTGCGGAACATCCTGCGCTGGGCACGTGACCATTACAACAACCCGCCCATCTTTATTACGGAGAGTGGTCGTCCGGATGATGCTGACCTCAATGACGACGGCAGAATCTACTACTACAACAACTACATCAATGAGGTGCTTAAAGGTGAGGTCGGAGAGAAAAGTCGGCTTAATAAAACCGAGACTGCGGTTTAATAGTTCTTCGAAATAACTGGTTACTGCGGACTACGCTTATGACCAGTGTTGATTTTTATAGACTATTTAAAAACTGAAATAATACTAGTTGTTATAATATATGCAGAAATTTCTAGATTAACCCTTCATAATAAAATAGTGTAATTATCATAGACATGAAAACGGTTATTAAGATCTTCCATTGAGTAGCAAGGACACAAAATAATTTTTTTTTTGGTTTCCAGAAACATTTTTTCGTCTCCTTTTTATTTTAATACCTGCTCAAACTCCATTATATTTCATTATTTCGGCTAATTTTCTAAACATATCTTTCATTTCTTTTTTTTCTCTATCGACCCATCTAACACTATCTCTCTCTTCAACTGAGAACCAATCAAGTTTTATTTTTTGACTCTCCAAAGCCATCAAGCTCGACAACGTAGATGTGCGAGGGTACACCGCCTGGTCCCTCATGGACAACCTCGAGTGGACCAGCGGTTATTACGCCAAGTTCGGCCTCTACTCGGTGGACTTCAGTAGCCCTAACAGGACTCGAACCCCCCGCGCCTCGGCAGAGTTCTACCGGCTGTTGATCAGCAACCACGGTTTTCCCAAACCTTAGAAGTTAAGACTTGAGAGGCAAAACTTTCCTAACCTACGGCGGCGGCTGATTGATGAGTGCTGCTACTAACTCGTGGTGGAAAAAAGGGGAAAGAAATTTTTCAATTACTTGGGAATCACCCAGGAGAGTTTTCACAGTGGTCTTACTCTTCGTTTAATTTGTGCCAGGACCAAAATTAATGCTACCAACCCACTTCCCATCCCTCCTCGTGGTCAAATGTCATAAGTTTTAAACAAGGATAAGAGAAAAGTTGCTTAATATTGCTTAATAACCGATTCTTTAAGACTTTGGTTGAAAGGTTTCTTAAACTGACTTACTGCTACCACCCATGTTGCCATTGAATTAAGCATTGTAAAGTAGACGGCTAGATAATAAGAGATTAGTATAGCCATGTGACAGATACCTTGTTTGTATAATTTTACTTACTAAGTTGGTAGGTTTTATATAACAGTTACAGCCAAACTCAAAGTAATCAACATGTAATTTGTCTAAGTTGAAACTTTATTTTATAACAATTAAAAGCTTCTAAAAATCTCGGAAAGCCTTAGGGCTAATATTTTCACCCATTCTCTTTCTCTTACAAACAAATCTACCTTATCCTTTTAACCCCATTTTGATCAAACTTGGAGTAAGTGTGCATGCTGCTGCACTTTCTAAAAGAAAAGAGATAAGTTACTTGAAGATAATCGTTTTGAATGGTGTGTTCACAAAATATTATTCATCATTTTACTTAAAAAACAACAATCCATATTATATTTGTTATTAAAGCACTGGGACAAAAATAAAATTATCCGTACTAATCTTTTTTTAAAGGTTTAAATACTTTATCTAACTATAGTGTGAGAATGACGCTTCTTTGTGTGCGACTTCATAGAACATTTTAGGGTAGACAGATAGAGATGTAAATGATAGGAAGAAAGATAAAGAAAGAAGTGAATACGAGAGAGAGACAGACAGACAGAGAGAGAGAGAGAGAGAGAGAGAGAGAGAGAGAGAGAGAGAGAGAGAGAGAGAGAGAGGTTGGTTGGTTCGTTGAATTTTAACGTCTCTTTTTAACTACAAGGTTATATCAGAGACGGCGCTGGGAACAATTGAAAGCATGCTGCCCCACTGTGATGTAAGGAGCGCTTGTATACACCACACCCAGTCACATTATCCTTACACCGGGCCGACCAGAGTTAGCATTAAATCTATAATGCAAGACACTAGGCGGATCAGCTGCTAATACCATTACCAATTTTAAAGTCTTTGGTTTGACTCGGCCAGGGATCGAACCTCGCACCTCCCGATCTCTGAGCGAGTGTCTTACCGCTAAGCAACAGAGCCGGCCAAGAGAGAGAGAGAGAGAAAGAAAGAGAGAGCGAGAGCGAGAGAGGGATAGAGAGAACCTTAATAGTTGACAAAGATTTCATATTTTTTAGAACGACAAGAGAAAAAGAATTGGTCCAATCGAGGCTGCACGTACTACGCTTTAAGCTTAAAAAGTACTAAAACGTGTAACATAAGAACAGTGACATTTATGATTCAACAAGCTACAGAGAAAAACAAGTGAATTTTTTTAAACGAAAAACAAATGTAAAGCAGCTATTAGATTGTAAAAGTAAGAGAACCTTTATTTAACAAGAAAGCTGTTTATATCTATACCATAAGTGGCTGATTGAAAAAAAAATAGTGTGGGGGAGGGGGGGGGGAGTTGAAACTCTATGGGAAAAAAGACCTGATTGTCAACAATAATTATCCAGGAACAACCAACTTCTGAAAGATAAGCATCCCAGATTTATTTTATTTCAAATCTACACAGAATGCGTGCTATATACCACGAAATCGGCGGATGTATATTTGGAACGTTGTAATGGATTGGTTATTCTAAGAAATCAACCCATGAATTTTTAAAGAAAAAGTATTTCATCGCAGCAGTATACTTATACAATATGTTTTCATAAAATTATCTGTCTTACTAGCAACAAAAGCAGTTTGAAATCCTCAAACGATGGACTTTGAGATTCGAGTGAAGAATAAAAAACAACTGCTGCATCAATTATATCGCCAGCCTTGAGCTTTTTTTTAAAAGAGCTGATTTATGTTTTGAAGGTTAAAATTAAAAGCGATGGACTGTTACAGATTCTAAAATACATGATGCCAATTTTCTGAAAACTGAAGCATTGCAATATTTCTATTGGGGCAATAGAACAAAAAAAGAAAATAAACACAAACAAAAAAGGCAAAATAAAACCGAGGTAAAAGAAAAAATAACAATAATTTTCAATAGCCATAACCAGCTGTCGGTTTTGCTTGCTGCAAATTGTTGTTTCCGAATGACCAGGGTTCCCATGCAAGTGATACTTTTGATTGCTTTACTTCTTTACAAATCGTCTACGCTAAGTTATCGTACGTTAAGAAGTTGGTATAAACTCACCCAAATAGGCATGAACGCATTACACCCAAATCTACAAATCAATCTACCAGTGTGACCCCCAACTTATAAACTGTTACGGGCCGTCTTGAGTTCCTGCTTGACTCTCTTTATCACACGACTCAGGCCAAGTTTGACACTGGAAGTCACGAGAGCTGGATGCGTGCACGCTGTGTCCAAGTTCCCTAAGACTTTGCCCACCTCCAGAACCGCCAGCTGTCGTGGTGGTGCGGACATCATCCTCGGCGCTCCTCCTGTGGTAAGGTTTGTTCAAGCTCGTCGTATCTGTCTGGTTCATAGCGTCGAAGGAAGAAATGACAGCTTGGACTGCCGTATCGTCGGTCACCGGTAACGGGGGTGGCTGGGAAGTTGAGATGACGACCATGTCTGTCTGACTTTGGACATGCGAAGAACAAGCTTTAGACCGAGCTGTCGCCTTTTCTCCCTTTTGTGTTCTCATACTACTTGAGATCTCTGCGAGCTGATCTGTCTGGCTACAGACATCTGCTGAAGATGCGGAAACGACAGCTGCTGCTGCTGATCCTCTACCGTTTGTCTGACTCTGCGCATCCGCTAGTTGTGTTGCGGCAAAGGGCAGGCGGCACTGCGATGCGGAGCAAACAGTGCTGCTACTTCGGTACTGCAAAGGGGGGGGGGGGCGGTAGGTTTCGAAATTATTTTTTTTATACACTATATTAATCCCTTTCGGGATATTTGTCATCCTTACTCAGCGTAACTGTGTCGCCACAGAGCAGCGCCACTAATGCCCCAGCAGACTAGTACGCCTGTAGCTGGGTACCCATTTTACAGGTGGGCTGACTCGGGAAAGTTAGGTTAAATTGCTTTCCCAAGACAATTGCAACATGGCATGGTCGGGAATCGACGAACCCACGACCTCCAGATCTCAAGTCCGACGCGCTAACCACTCCGCGACGCTGCCCCTACTACTACTACTACTACTACTACTACTACTACTACTACTACTACTACTACTACTACTACTACTACTACTACTACTACTACTGCTGCTGCTGCTGCTATTATTATTATTATTATTATTATTATTATTATTATTATTACAATTATTATTATTGTCATTATTATTATCACATTATTACAATTAGTTAATCTTTGACCCGAAGCTAATATTTTATTCTTTTTACGATTATAAGCATTCTCTTAGGTATTTTTCTATATAAAAAAGTCTATGTGTAAACACACAACATTATAATCTTACCTTCGTGCGAATAAAAAAAAATTAATTATATCATCTTGACCTCTATAGTACATGCCAAAACAAAAATAAAACTCTTTAAAGCACGCAGGTGCATTCGTTGGCAAAGTAAAATTGCAATTGATCATTTCAGTTACACAACGGCAATTGTAAAGACCAGTTCTTTGTTAACTATAATACACGAAAATAATTGGCTTACAGATATTTGTTTTTCAAAACGTCGATGCAATAAGTACGACATAATTTTTACTATTGCAAGTCAAGGTAAACCAACAATGTTGACAGAAAAAAATCTGTTGAAAGTCAAGTTGACGCATTACACAGATACAAACAAACATCAAACATTGTTTAAGTTTGTTTTCCAACGAAAACATAGCTAGAATGTAGGGAAATAATAACTACCATTAAAAACTTTGCTTTGTTTTGAACAATTTTCACCCCTTAGAGAAAAAAATTATAACAAAAATAGAATTATTTGTTCTAGAAGCAAACTTTTTCAGTTTAAATTCAAGGGAAACGTTTATTTTGATACCCAGTGACATTTTTCTTCATGCGCATGCTCTTTAATTCATCTGATATAATCATTGTTGTTTTTTATGGAAGTAATATAATTGAAGAGAGAAGGGATAGCCTTCCCATCTGTTGAAAGAAATGAAGTCAAAAGTGTGATGTGCACTGAATTATTGTATTTTGAAGTTTGACCAAGGGCTGAAAATCGATTCGATTTGAATTCAGTTCATAAAGATGAAAGTAAAAAAAATCAACTGATCCTACCTTTTGCCCCTGCCCAGGAAAGTTCTTTGAACCCGAAGACGACATGTTCTCTATAACTCCACACAACAGCTGCTCGCTCTGAGCATCTCTTGTTACCCCGTGGACCTGAAAGTCGCCAAGATTACTCATTTCAGTGAACAAAAGCTAATGTTTATTCACGAGGAGAAATTCGATGTTTGAAAAACTAATTTTTTCGAACAGACTTTGTTTTCTGTACTTCCAGAAAATGAAACGATATTACGTTTTAAAACTTAGAAATATTACTGAATTGAAATTTTAACAGAGGTAATACTTGACCAGGTAGGTAGTTTTTCTTAAAAGTTAATATAATATAATATAATATAATATAATATATAGGAGTCCATAAATAGATAAGGCAGCGACTGCCGAACCAGTAATCATTGAAAGATAAATAACGATTGACTATCAGTGTAGTGATACAAAAAAAAAACATGACGAAGTTCAATATTGACATGCAATAATGATAAACATTTCAGTCATTATTGGTACATCCACAGATTTTGCTTAAAAAGCCAGTGGCCATGTAAACATTTATAAATAACAAGTTAAGCACTACTGTCACGATAAACCTACGCAGCCTTCACCAAAATAGTTAACTGTCCGAACCAAATTATTTAAACATGTTTCCCGGGACGCGAAAATTGAAACTACTTCGTGTATCTATACTCTTTGGTGTCATAGTCCGAATGAGGAGGTAAAGTGCATCGCTTTTTTGTATAATTATTACAAGGAATGATCGCCGTCATATAAGAAGTTCATGGTTTATACAGTTAAACATGTCTTCGAATAACCAAAGTGGTCCGGATTTGAGGAAAACTAAAAATGTAGAGAAAGGGTTGTTTTCACTGGTTTTATTGTCTTTCTTTTTTTGACCCCATGCAATATAGTATTTGTCAAATCAGCCTGCGATTAAATTTATTTCAATTGAAAGACGGAGTAACAAAAGGTTCGTATTTTTTTAAAATATTTGCATTTTGCAAACATTAATTTTAACATGATATCTTATATAAAAAATATTTTTTTATGTAATTACACACTGATGTCAATTTTATAATACAAGATGCCTCTCTACCTGCAAAAGTTTTAAATCAATTTTTAAATAGTCATTTAATGTTTAGAAGTTTTGAAATCTGACATTAAAGTCTTTTGTACCGTATGAATAAACTGAACATAATTATGAAGGTTAAGTGCACATAGCAACGCTATTCATGTGGTGGTTATGCGCCATAGTTATACTGGTATCGTATGATATCATTATCATTTCTACTTTCATTATTGTTGTTATTACTTGTTGGTCAACATAAGGACCGGTCACTTGGCACTGGACATCCGAAGTCAGAGCAAGAGCCTGGCACTGTTTGTCTTGAGTGCCCGTTAACTCAGGCAGAGGAGGGTGGGAGACCATGTCAGAGGACGTCGACACAAGGCCGGTCGACCCTCCATTAACTTGACACTCGAAATCGGAAGAAACAACGGAAGAGAACGCCATGGACGAGTCACCCGCGTTACTTCTTCTACTCTGCATACCGGCGAATTCTGAAAGAAAAAGAAGGCTGTCTCAAGCACTGTGATTGAGAAAAATTGAACACCTACAAAATTATCGTAAATGTCAGACACTCATGAAAAAATCAGGCACCAGTCAACCAGACTAATTTCTTGTTAGATCTCTTATAAGCAAAACCAAACAAAAAAAAATAACAAAAAAATAAACAAACATACAAAAAAACCAAACAAACCGAACTTTAATGAATTTTATAAAAATTCGCTTTGAAATAAAATAAGTAGAGAAAGGGGAGAGGGGGGGGGGGTTAATTAAAAATCTAGAGCTTAAATTTCTTCCGATCTCCTAATGGGTATATACCCGATGAAAATGTCAATTTTTCTGCTCTAGCTACCTCATTTTTAAAATTTTATCTATCATTTTCAAACAAAAATTTATAGCGCTCTTTATAAGCTTAAATGCTGTTTCTTGTAACTGTGAGGATACGAATGCTTTTAATTAATGAAGATTCATGAACACGTACCGTACAAATGAAAACCAATCATCTAATGTTCTCTTCAAAATTAAGAAGCCAGCAAAATAAAGGGAAAAAATCTTTAACTTCTTACTTACAAATTCATAACACAGTTGCCTATTATGAAAGAACTGAAAGGCAATTTTGATATTAAATATTATATACCTACAGGTTGTTTACCTAGTAGGTTGAAGTGAAAGTAAACAACACTGAAGTAAAAGCTTAAATAATCTCATATGTTCGTCTACACACCGGGTGACATACCTTACTACTAGATCTAGATCTAGATGAAGTGCAAGTTTTAATCCGAATCCTCTTAGTAAATCCCTATTATCTTTACAACCAGTGCGAAGACATAGGTAAAACCATTGAACAAACCATTTCTTACCATAGGAATCGGTTTACATTCGACTAAGAGTAATATAAAATGTTGTATACTGTAGGCGCTTTGGTATTTTAACGCAGATTGTCATCATCTTGAAAATAATCATTTACACGTAAAAGTTTGAAATCTTTGGCAACTGTAAAAAAGTAGTAAGTCTATTTAGATATCTATCATTTTTTATACTTACCGAAATATTTCCACGTATAAATAATTTTACAGTGCCATTTGAGAACCAAATGTCTATAGATCTAGAAATCTATGTCATAATGAAGGGTTATAAAAAGCGCAGATGTAGACGTAGATCTATCTTCTAGATCTAGTCGAGATTTGGAATATTAGGCTAACGTTACGCATCAACAATGCGTGCAACAATCAGCGTTTATTGCTCTAGTGTGATCTAACAACCTTATGCTCTGGCGGAAAATAAGAAAACCCGATATAAGTTTATAATTGTCGAAGATGTGTAATTTAGTGCCGCGTCACATTTTACAAAGTTTGGTTTCCAGAGCAACCTGCCTGTTTGGCTCGAAGGTCACATTTTACCTTACTTCTGCTTCCCAAGAAGAACACAAATAAATGAACCAATTTGATAATTTGCCCGTTCAGTTTCTTTAAGTCTGTAGAATCTATATCTCTTTGTTGCATAGTGTCTATTTTTTGAGGACTACCATAAATTACCCTTTACGAAAATAAATAGTTTTTTTCACAATAGCAATCTTGTGATACCACTTTTACTTCCGGCAAGCAAGAGGAACCTACTCTTCCATTTTAATATTTAATATGTGCATACCATTTTGAAAGCTAGATTACTAAAAAGAAAACTAATCTTCAACTTTATGGCGTCCACTCAGGTGGACACAAAGTTTCACAAATAAGCTGCTGGAGTGCATGGCGTCCATTCCAGTGGACAAACTAGCCTCTTTTAAATCATGGAATGTAAAAAATTTAACTTTATAAGTTGATTATTTTCTGCTAAAATGAACTTACACAACAACTTTCATCCATTTTCCAACATTTCTCTGGCCTCATGCAAAAAAGGGATATAATAGTGTGTAAGTTGTTAGTGGAGAATATTCCAACGTACCCACTGATACACGCAAAAGATCTTTAAGTTAAGTAAAATCAAACTCAATACTAGTACACTCATAAGATCTTTAAATTCCGTCAATTGTGAGTAAGGTACCGTCAAACATACATGCTCATTCACTCAAAAGATCTTTAAAGTCAATACTTTGTGAGTTAAGTACAGTCGGATCTAGACACTATATAAGATATCCAAGGTCAGTACTTTTGTGTTTTAGTACAGTCCAATCTACACATTAGTACACCTAATAGATCTCCAAGATCCGTCACTTGATAGTTAGGTACATCGATAGGCTTTCAAGCGATACGTGATTCTCAACCTTTTGTAGTTGGGACATTTTTTCGTCAGTTTTGCCTTGTAAGAGTGCATGACAAAAGTCGATTCCCCCAAAAAACGACGAAGGACAAAGAGAGTTTAATTGCAGTTTCTTTGTGAATGCAAGGTGTGATTTGCTAATTTTTCTAAATTCCAGGAAGCAGACTTTCTTGATGTGAGAGATAGCCTTATACATCGACATAATGTTATCAATTGGCATTCCTAATTTTTTAATGTTGAAAACCGAATAGTACTATCTTTGGTTTGAACTTGCCTTTAGGGAATTTCGTTAAGTTTTGGTTACGTTCCTACAAGCATAACTTCTTTTAATCGCATTTAAGTCTTCATTGATTCACTGCCATCCCATTTTTTATTTAGGATTTTCTCTGGCGGTAAATCTGTCGGAAGGGAGGGTTATTTTTCACCTAGCAGTTCATTGTAAGCTTTATATAAATCCCTACAGGATCTTGCTTCACGAGTTTTGTTGTTGATGTGTAGTTTCTTCTCCCTAACCACAGATTGTAAAACTGATCTCTTTCTTTAGTTGTGGAGTTCCTTGTCGATGGTTAACCCAGATTTCCTCCTGCTTCGTTCAGCCCGGCGATTCTCTCTCTTAGCACACCGTCTCTGTGACTTAGCGGTAAGACTCTCGCTCAGAGATCGGGAGGTGTGTGGTTCGATCCCTGGCCAAGTCAAACCAAGAACTTTAAAATTGGTATGAGCAGCTGATCTGCCTAGTGTCTGGAATTATGGAATTAGTGTTAAGTCTGGTGGGCCCGCTGTCAAGACAATGTGACTGGGTGCAGTGTACGCAAGAGCTCCTTACATCACAGTGTGGCAGCACGCTTTTAATTGTCCCCAGTGCCGTCTGTGATATAACTTCGTAGTTGACTGGGACGTTTAAATTCAAACAACTACTCTTAGCACTTTTGATGTTGGCGTTGAACCAAGATGTGCGTGGTCTAGCGGTGGCTCCAACGGGGCATGGTTGTTGAGGACTTTGTCGATTGCCTTGGTGTTTTGCCAGGTAAAATATTCTTTCTTTTTTTGGCGGTTTATAGATATAAAGTCCAAAGGTGGTCATGAAGTGGGCAGAGATAAGGAGGTCCTTAACTTCCACATTGTCTACGATTTTTTTCGTCTCTTACTAGAGACCTTAAGCACACGCACCGTGTTTCACTCCGCGTACGTGAAAATCGAAAAGTAGGTCGAGTAAACTCCAAAAATAATGAATCCAGTTTCTAAAAATAGACCCACAGACGTTCCCGTCATGCTCACGCGTTGCTGCTTATAGTCCGTACTATGAGAAGGTAGAGCGTGTGTTTGTTCTGGTGTGTAGAAACCTGAATTAACTGGCTCAGTCCGTGTTGATCTAGCAGGTTATGCAGTTTCGATACCGAGGAATCGTCTTTATTTATAAAATGAAAAAAAAACTATGTAAAAAGAAGAATATGATGTGTGGTAAACGCAGGTTGCTAGGAAAGTTGAACTATCACAGATTTTAAGTAATTTTGATAGAGAGGATTTCAAAGGAAAGTCTAGAAACAGCTTCTAAGTACTTTAAGTTCAACTCATTTTTATAAATAATAGCAATGCCACCACCCCTGAGCAGGTGAGTCACAGAGATAATCTTTCTAGTTGCAGTTTTTGGTTGGAAATCTGAAAGAAATCTAGATCTACTCGTTCGTTATAACGCTCTTAAAATTGACTTTGATTTTCTTTTCTGATTTGGCATGCCATTTCCAGGCAACCTGTTAATCCATCTTCAGGAAGCTATGATTAATTGGTTGTGTCCCTTTGACCACATAGCTTATAGACCTGAGATATCCCTTGCGAGAGATCGGACTGGTCAAGCAGGAGATTTTTTTTTACAGCAAGGACTGAACTTAATTTTAGGTGTGATTCAAAACAGTTGGAGGCAGAAGCAAGCAGGCTTCAAGAATGCATGAATAGTAATAATCTTTGCTCAAAGTTTCAGTCAGCTTTTAATTCTTTTTATAATACCGAAACAGCTCACCTTAAAGTGCTTGATGATATTTACGTCTGAAATTAAACCTTTTAAATGCCCTTTAAAGCAGCCTTCACGCGACGGATATTTTTGCCTGATATCAAGTTGACACCAAAGCGTCCAAGAAGGACTGACCAAATCCCTCGTGTAAAGGGCAAAACGTGCAAAAAACGGGTTGATATCAGGCAGTCGAAGGATTTGTCGATCCGAGTTGCCTGAAATCAAGAGCTCCTTGATTTCGTCCGCTAGATCTCGTTCACGAAGGAGTGGTCTGGAGATGACCCATGACATGTACATGGAGTTGGTGAATTTTAAATCGATCTACTGACATAGGTTCTATGATAAATCTGACTTCAGATTTCAAATTTGCGGCGTCAAAAGAGGACAACCCACAAACAGAATCGCGAATCTTTGCGTTTTTGGCTTTTTTGTGTAGATTTGTCCTTTTTTATTTGACATCACAAAGCTAGATCTAGATCTAGGCTCTAGTAAAAATGAAAAAAAAAACCAAACAGGCAGAATGCAGAGTGTTGTTGTACAGTGCATGCACCCCCCCCCCTCTTTCATCACAAACACACCCCACTCTTTGTAGCAGCATGCAGCCGGCTTTCACTCGTGTTCCTTGCATAACAGATCTCTGTTACATAATGTCCTGGTCCTTTGATCAAACGACAGAAGTAGTTGAAATGTACAGAATGCCTGTGGAAAATAAAATCGAAGGACTTATTGAATGAAGCGATGAAAGAGTGTGAGAAGGTTCGTTTCTTTTCAGGAGCCATTGTCTCGCCCAAATGGATCTCTGACGCCTTTTAATTTTTTGTGTTTCATGACAACATGGCTAAAATGACATACACAGTATCCGCCATTTTGCATACACGCTTCAACCCACAAGACATATCTGCCTGATATCAAGGCCCGTGTAAAGTGCCTGTGGAGGGTCTGCCAGAGACCAGGGTGGTTTTTATCCGTCAAATACCAAACAGACTATATCCCCCTGACATCTTCGCTCGATCGTGTAAGGCATCGGCCTGACAGCCTACCAATATGCTTATTTTATATTAGTGCAGCTTTCGCCACTTTTGGTAAATAAATACTCTTTGAGA
>BMAT01002671.1:241148-259669 GCA_019649035.1 Elysia marginata | reverse complement strand
GACAGAAATAGATAGATCTATAGATAAATAGGTGGATAGAAATATGCTTCCTGAGAATCTAAAATTTTTACCATGGATAAAAAGTGCTCAACATTTATTTCGATGATTGAGCTTGTAAAATCCAGATTTAACTTATATTACACGAAACACTCGTCTGGTGTAACGACGAAATGTAGGTTAAATCTGGATTTTTAAAAGACAGAGAGAGAGACAGACAGACAGACAGACAGAGGAGACATGATGTGGGTCTCTTATACATAAGTTGGTATTTATTTAAAGACGAGTACATATCTTGATGGTCAAGTAAGTAGGTAGGAATGAAGGACCACTAAGAAACATCGATAGGCAGCAGAACAGATGGACGCATGGAAAGATAGATTGAATTGGAAGATGCTATGCATATGAACGGAAATACGAAAGACTTAATTTGTGCCCCATTTTGTCTTTTAAAAATGTATCATTGCAGTTTTTAAGAGCTCTACAGTACGTTTTTAACAAAAGTATTCAAATAGTAAAAAGTGGGGTGTGCATTTGTTCCTGTGAGCGTTATATGAGGTACATGTAATTTATACTTAAATAATAGAAAATTTAAAAAAATGGGAAGAGAACAAAATCGAAGATGGATATACTTATCGATATTACATTGAATGCTTTTGTGGGAAAAGTTGTTTAGGTAGCGTATGTTTCTACACGTTGGCAAAAAAACAAAACAACTGAAGCTGCCATCTTTTACCTTCATATTAAGGTCACAGTGGGTCTTAGCATGTTGTAAAATATTTTTGTTTAAGATTTGTCTTTAAAACTCTTCCACTGGAATCTCTTGCCAATCAAATCAAACAGCTCTTCGTTGAGTGGCCGGATCACATGTATCAGATGTTCTAAGTAGTCTTCCCCAATCTGAGGATGCTCGCGACCTTTGTCCACACCCAAACAACAAGTGAATCTGTTCACCTGCACCAATGTGAGAACCCGCGGGAACAGCTTACTGCGGGTGTTAAAACAATGAAAACCTTTTTCTTTGTTAAACACAAACATATCGTCTGAATAGGCCGGACGAAGTTCTAAAAACCTCTCGGCTTCTTTCAAAACGGACAAAGGATTTCTTTCCATGTCATCTTCGCTGAGAATGAGAACTTGTCTCCTCGGGAAAAGATCATAAACTGGCCGGATATACCTAGCGTAGTGACAGACATTGATAATGCTTCTGTCGTCGGGTTTTTCGTTCCACCATTGCTTGAAGGACGGTCTGAAAGAAGCTGTTGTGTGACTGAACTCATGGGCATATTGCGACTGAAGTCTGACAATGGGGTCGCGCACGATGACGATGAGTTTTATTTTAGGGTCAAAACCGCGGATACGCCTTAGCGACTCTTGGGACATGATATAGGCTGGTGTCTTCTCTATGGTTAGTTGTTCTTTAGTCGACGGCGGCATCTGCTTTCTGTACCATTCGATTCCTTTTGCATAGTAGAGTGTGAAGTAGCGTAGTTCTAAAACCGGTGATACCACGTCTGGATGGATGGTCAGGAAAGTTCGCAACGCAGCTGTTCCACATTTTGAAAACCCGATGATGAGAGCTTTTGGAAGGCGTGGGCGCCTGTCAAGGGATAACGAGGCTTTCTGCTGCCCGGAGTTGCTTTGGTAACTAGACGAAGAAGCTTGTTTTCGAAGGCTGTAGATAGATCCTGGTATCTCAGTGGAAGGCACTGATATCTTGTGGTTACCGGTGTCCTTTCGCGTTTGTAATGTCGCAATGGAAGAACCGATCTCAGTTTCTTGATCATGGCTCTTGTTATCATAAAAGGTTTCCAAGCTAAAAGATAAGTCTCCTTGCAATTTTGCGGTGTTTAATTTTAATGAGTTGCGGACACGAGATGGCTTCTTAGCTGGATCTTGAAGGAACACGGGCACTCGGTGGAACGTCAAAAACTGCTGCAGAACTAAAGATCCAGCAAAAGAAAATACGACGAGAGCCATGAAAATTTTTATGTTTGTTTCAGTTATTATGGTTCGCTCGGGCATTTTTGAAAAGGCCAATAGGCTCATGAGTGATAGAAAAACTTTAAAAAAGCTATCAATGTTCAATGGGAGACTACAACGTATTTATGTTAAGCCTAAGTTCCTGTTTGTGCGCTAACTTCAAATACTTCTTTCTTTATCACTTTCATTATTAACATCAAATTAAAGTTCATACCTTGCCAACAACTATAAGTATAAGGTAAAAATATTTTCGTAAACTATAACAATAGGGACGAACACCACAAAAAGCCTTTTTTGACATTGACAATTAACCTAGTTCAGTTGCATGCACAAATTATCTGTGTGTGTCAATATTGTTTTACTCTAAAATGTATGTCTCTTTATAATTTTTTTAAATAAAAGGCCCCATCCGAACTCACACAATATGTTGTCACAATAAAAAGTTAGTCCTTTTATCTTTAAAGGTCAACAACTATAATAAAGGTATATTTATAAACACTGAAAAGAATCACCCAACATAACCATCACGTGTAAAAGAGTTTTTTTTTTTTTTTTTACATATTTCTTATCCTTTTAGGAAATATCACCGCATTTTCTTATTACTAAGTCAACATTATATCCTTAGAGAAGTAACTAAGAGTAACTTAAAAAGACGCTGAATGTGCTTCCCTCAAAGTACGATGTGTATTTGGTCTAAAAGCGTGTACAAGCGTACTCCATATCCGTAAAACTATGCCTCATACGAGTATTTCACATTTTCACATGTAGACAATAACAATAGCAGACACAGCGCAGCAGTTAACAAATCGAACGTCTCTTACAGAAAAAGATAATACCGTTTTTTTTTAGGTAGATATCTAGGGCAGTGTGTTAGTGTTTTAAATAACTGAAAGGAGCAGGACGCGTTACTATTGGCTCGATGATGGCCTGGATGGCTGTGTGCCCGCCTGGTCTAATCTCTATACAATAGATCTACTTCTTTTGTTCGCTTGTAATCTTAAACCACCTGCACATTACCGGATCCAAGATTCAAGCAGTTATTTTCTGTTTTTGTTTAATAGACCTGGGATTTAAATATCTCCACGCCCACAACTGCATATGAAATGTTTGGTGGCAAACCGTATTTTCAATCATTTTCAACAAACTGAGAAAAAAGGGAAAAACTGGTGGGTTTTTTAAAATCTAATTCTTTGCTTTAGCACTTTAATCTCGAGATATTGCTTCCTACATCTAAAATCCGATCATAGTTATGTTACTGAAAATTGGCATTTCTAATTGAAAGAGAGTTAAAAAAGTTGTTTTCACCCCAAGTTCTCACTTTTCAAAAATGCATAACTATAATGCTTTCTGTCTTGGAACTCTTCATATATTGTGTTGTAACTTGCGCCTCGGTTATGACTCACATAGATGCGCAAGCCGTGCAGCATCTATTGCCAACAAGATTAATTGAAAACATTATCGTTTTATTATAGACCTATAGGATGAAAAAAAATAAAGGAAGAAAAAAAAGAAAAAGAAGAAAAAAGTAGGCTTAATAGCAAACTATTATCAGAAACAACAGAAGTTTTTCACTGTCTCAGGTTTTAAATTTTGATTTTCTGTAATTTCTTGTTAGCACTAAGCTATTGTTTGGACCGCACACTATGGTTCCATTCCAAAATACTAAAGGGTATAAGCTTTTAATAACTTTGAAAATAATATAACAATAACAATAATCCTATATATTTAAAAAATAAAGAAATTTTTCACCAACCGCTGCGGGTAAGGAAAAGGGCTAAAAGTAAAATTCCTCAATTTTGAGTTGATAGGTGAGGGAATGCATCATTCTAGGGATATGCACCAACATCAGCTCATTTTGAGGCTAAATCATGTAGATTTTTTAATCGTTTTTGAGTTTGTTTGTTTTATGTTTTTTTATATGTTTATTTTGCTATATACGTTAATTAACGGATGACACGCTTAAGAACAAAGTATTCACCTAGATTAGCCTCACTAGGTAGAGCTATTTTGGGGACAGCGTAATGTCTCATTCAGCTGCGAGCCAAGTAGATCTATGTTATATGCTCTGCTCTAAATATATTGCAGTAAAACATTTACAAATCTATACCCAGCCGTTACAAGTTCTAAATCCGCTTACCAGCATAAACTAAAATCCTGCTATAGAATCAAGATAATCATAGATGTATGTTATCAAGATTAATCTTGCAACAGAAACTCGTAGTATTGGGCCAAAACAGAAGATGGAGGAGGAAGAAACAGACATAGGTACAATCAGATGGAGAGAGAGAGAGAGAGAGAGAGAGAAAGAGAGAGAGAAAGACAGAGAGAGATAGGGGGTGTCTTCTGCATGAAAACATTCTTCCCTAGTCAACACTATTTCTCCGTAATGTATACATAAGTTGATACATAATATGTAAAAGATTAATAGATAGGTAGGTAGGTCGGTCGATAGATAGATAGTTAGATAAGCTGATTAATAAAGGAGGCAGCCACTGTGCAATCGAACGATTGAAAGATTTTGAAGGTATGAAATTAATTTTATGGGCATTTTCACTTAAGTTTACTTTTCTTCACAGCTAACTTAATAGGTTGACTAGATAGAAAGATAAGTATATGGGTAAAGCAAAAAAAAACAGAAAACCCAAAAAAACAAAAACAAAATAAAGAAAAATTGTTCTTGCATGCAAAATGACCGGTCACAATGAGTTCTGAACTCGTAAACCATGAATGCTTTTAGTTCTTTTATTCAGTTATAATATTTATTTTCAGAGCAACATTATTGAATAATCATCTTGTCAAACAACAGTAAGAATATTAATGCATGTATATTGCCAGGTTTTTTGCTTTGCTATTAAATAAAACAAAAACCAAAAGTGTAGTTGTGTAGGCTACGTTTTTTTTTCTAAAACAGGGATCAACACATGCCTTTAACTACATACGTACAGCGAAAAATTGATAGATAAGATAATATTTACATGTCAACATCCAAAGTTGAATTTAGAAATGCACGATCTGCGAAAAGACCAAATGTAACATTTTATTTTTTTTTGGTCATTAAAAGATATTTGACCCGAATACATGACTTGGGGATTGCTAAAAGTTGAGACTGTTTCCTTTGAGTCATAGATGGCGAGGAAAAGTTGCTGGTTAGCGGGCTGGGTTGACACAACGCTTGGAAAGAAGATATATGTAGTACATGTAGGCTTTGTCACTGTGTCTAAAACTACTTCACAACCTTCAACCTTGTAGTGTGCCCTTTACATAAGAGGGCACACAATCCCAACATTGTAGATCTTGCATCTCTAGTTATAGATCTAATAATACACCCATGTTAGCAATTTACCGTGGCATAATGGTTTCGCTGAGAACTCTTTTGTCTGAGAGGTATTTATACACTTCATCTTTTATAGAGACATCTGGGTGTCTTATAACACTGCCTACTCAACACCTGCTCGCAAGCCAAAAAGGCAATGACATGATTTGGTGCGTTCGAAAAGGTCAGACTCAGAATGCTGCTTTGTTGGTCCCCCAATCAGCCTTCAAAATCACTTCTATTTTTTAGTTGGCTTGTAGTGCATTTCTCCTTTAATCTAGATCTGTAAGGCTATTTCCTTATGAAAAAGGTAGGTGTTTTTACTTCGAACTTCAGGATTTTTGCAAGAATGATCTCTTTTCTCTTCCATTTTTGTGAGAGTGATCAGTTTTAGAAGCTTGCTCAACGGGTCTAATCCCTATTCTTCCTGCTGATTTTACAAGATTTATTGTGCCCGACTGAGGTTTTCATTGGTGCCTCTTGACTCTTTGTAAAGTCGAAAGTTGTCAGTATTTTTTGGAGTGCTGTTTTAGGAGCTTTCAGGGAAAAAAATTTTAAAATCCGTGTATGTGTGTATCAAACCAGGTGGCTTTGCAAAAAAAGACGGCATCAATTAGCTATGATAAAACAGATGAAGTAAAGGCTCTCTTTTGGCCAATTTCTAAAAAAAAATAAAATGAACAACTTATTCCTTTAACCCAAATGGTTTCGAGTACGCCATGAAATTTCTTAAAGACTCACAACACAAGAAAATCAATGCTATTGTGAAGCTTCTCGAAGACAAGGTTCAGTTCTCTTTTAGAACTACTTAATGATGCCACTTGAGAATGGAGCACCAAGAAAGAGAGTTGGGTGTGAGTTCAAATTAATCTACCAAAGGCCCGTAGGGTTTCTTTACTAAAGAACAGGAATTGAAAATGTATGTGTGCGAAAAGGTGTACAAGAAATTGCTGCGTGGGTGTACAAACCCAAAAGGTTCACTCCAAAGGGCCTCCAAGTTCTCAGGCCTAAATTTTCGTTGTGAGTAATTCGTAGATGCAGTATTTTTGCTGAGAAAGCATCAACAATGGATTAGTGTCTTATTTGGAATAGCTAAAAGTTCCATTCAGCTCTCACTACCTTTCAACACCTATCTATACCTGTTTCTTTCAGCTGCAACCGAGTAAGCTATAGATTCTCAATTTTGCCTTTGTTATCTTACTCTTCTTCGGGAACCTTTCCTTTCAACGCTTTGCCTTTGTATCTTTTATTCCCTGCAGTTATACATTGGTCTATTTTGAATTGGTTTCTTTGTTCTTTTTATTTTTTCATCTTACACAATCGTGTCTGCAAGATGAATGGTCGATGTCACTATTCCCCCTCTCTCGCTCTCTGTCTCTCTGGCCTGTCTACCTGTCTCATTATCCTTTTCTCCCTCATCCCTCATTTTTCTTATCCGGCTTAACAAATATAAACCAACTATTACAATTCATACCACTGCCTAATGCTCTTTTTTATTCAACTATCCTTTAAAAAATCACCTTATTTTATCATTACCTACCTCTTTTTCCATCTCTAAACATGTGTGTCTCTCCCTCTTTCTCTCTTTGTAATATTATCTTCAGTTATTATTGAGAAAAATTTTTACGCAGTGCACAATCATCGAAACCTTTGAAAGTCTATAGGACGGATTATTCACCAAGGCTTCAAAGCATTTGAATTGAATGGAAATTAATTGATATTTTTTCCCGGTACTGCATAATTGTTCAACTTTAATAACACGAAGTTATATTCTGGATCGAGAGCAGAGGCATGAGCCTTTTAGTTTTAGTTCAGTAGAATCTACTGTGATCTGTTTTACTACACCCAAGTGAGGCCGGCAAATGCAAACCGTATGAGCAGACTCTTTATGTCTTCAATTTGTATTCATACAAAGTACAAGGCTTAAACCGCAGCTCTCTCTATCTAAACACCAGAATGCATGCGTTTACCATCAGACTGCGAAGCTCTTTTTTCAACATCAGCATGATATTACATGTACTATGTTGGTTATCGGTAAAATTTTGTTTTGTGTACTTGGTTGTTATAACTCATAGGAGAATATCAACTATGTCACGTGCCATTTCATTTGTAGCATAGCAGTGCTTAAAATACCTATGTTTTTTTTAGATTATAACGGTAAAGTAAGTCTCTAAGACTAAAAAACTCGTATAAATGACATGGAATACGCAGCATAGGAAGAGTGTAGGAATATCCGCTTTTGTTTTCAAATATTTTTAAGCACTAATTGGAATCTGAAATAAGCTTGCATTAGCGATACAATTAAAAAACAGTCAAACAGTTTGTAAAAAGCTTACATTTTGGACATACACCACAAATTCTAATATGTGTATCGATCAAGATCATTCTAATATATAGAGTCCTCTTTAAAACCAAACAAGATAATTGTGAATAAGAGCATTCCAAACTAAACCTACATGTCTTTAATCAGACCTGATCCGTTCCAAGCCATTTAAACTTGTTCTGAAACAATCAAAACTAGTATGTCGCTCATTTTTTTATCCTTAACCAATTTTTCTACCAGTTTTTTTCAAAGGTCTCCATGAGTATGGCGTTTTGCGACTTCTTTTCTTTTAGTTGTAATGGCGGTGTCATTAACTGTGCTGTTTTAATGCTTTAACCTAAAATATTATTTTCACATAATAGCATCTGTATACTTATTCCTCCAGGAGAACATCTGAAGATATATTCTATCTGTGCTTGTAGCAAATTAAGTATCGATACACAAATAAAACTGAAAAATAAAATCATTGGAGTAATTGAAATAGATTATAGAGGCAAAGAAGAGAAATCACCTAACACCGCATGGATATAGTTAAATCGAATGTCTCATAGACATAGATAAATGCTCTACGTTGTGTTCAAGGATAAAAAAAATATTGAGGAACAGCAAAAATAAAAGACTAAAGTCTTGAGGTTTTATTTTGCTTGGGACGGACTAAAGCTACTTTGCCATTCACATCTTCGATCTGCAAACGCGACTCCGTCATTTTTTGCCAGATTTATCTCCCCTGCCTCGTATCCAGCTAGACGCAGATTTCACCTCGGATTTCTTAGCCTTTGTCTTGGTTTTCGAAATCTCCTTGGCTTCTTTCCCTGAAACTAAAAGTGGATTTTCTTTCTCCTTCTCTGCATCATCTGTTTTTACGACTTGAGGATTTCCGCCAGTTTCTTTAGATGCATATCTACTGTCTTTCTTTAAGCTTGTCTCGACGCCAGAACATGCTGTATCACTTTTAGCAGCGTCTGTGACAGTTTTAGTGTCACTTGCCACGGTTCCTTTAGTCTGTTCGCCTCTCGGCAAATCCTTGATCGTATCTGTACTTTTGTCTCTGCTATCTTCCTTATTCGCTAGCATGGCTTGTTTATGGGCTACAAGAATATTGCTAGACTTTGCCTTGCCTTTTCGGTTAGCTTTCTTTTCCTCGACGTTGTCCTGCTGTATCGAAATCAATCTTTGATTCACGTAAACAAACGCGCTCGGTTTATGAACAGGGCTCTGCGGTTTTACCTCTAGCTGAGGGATGTAGTGATGAGGCGGGTGTTGCAGAGGGACATGCGCATACGATTCTGTAGGGGCTGCCGCTACAGGTCCAGGGAGAGTAGTTAGTGCGGCGACCGCATCGGCCGTAGGGGGGCACAGTTTCGTGTTCACCACTACAGGTTCTTTCTTACCCTCTGACGATTTTTTCTTTTTCGACAAGAATCTTTGCATAAAACCTATGCCACCGGACTTCTTCGGCTTCGTCCCGTCACTCGTTTCGTTTGATGCGTTGCTTTGTATCGTCTCCGTAGAAGCGGAGTTTTTTATTTTGTCTTTTGAAGGGGAGCTTTTTATTTTCTCCTTTGAAGACCTTCTTGAGGATGTTGATCCCGTATCACTGGACGATTCCGCCATGCTGACCGACAGTAAATTACTGCCAGACGGAGAACGAGAATGGGCCGAGCTAGCCGACGACTGGACGGATAACCTTTTGGGATCGGTAGTGGCTGGGTGGTTAGTACTCAAGCCGGATGATCTTGATGTGGAGGAGATTGAAGATTGATCTTTCGTGTTTCTTTTCTTAACATCTGGCGTAGTTGGTTTCGGCGAAGAAGGTTTAGTCGATTCCTGCATCGAAAATTTTGCCCGGGGCGATGGTGATTTGGGGGCGTCTTTTACTTTTTGTGATGCAGTTTTAGAGGGAACATTTGGAGCCCCAATAGAAATATTTGCCATACGTTTTGGACTGACACGTGGTGATTTGGGTCCTAAATGCGAAGTAGAGGACGGTTGCACGTTTATAGATGATGGAGGCTGCGTACCATTCAAAGACTTTTTCTTCGCACCAGAAGAATGTTTTTCATCTGCGGCTGATCCAGAAGGCTGGTGCTTCGATGTGACGGATCCCAGGGAATGCAGAGAGGATGTTGAGTTATCAGAACAGGAGGAGGGCGTCCTTGTTTCTGTGATGCTTGGAAGAGGATGTCTTTTCTGCAGTTTTGTTCCGACAGCATTTGCCGCTAAACTTGAAGAACATTCAGGAGAAGCTTTGTTGTCAAATGCCTGAGGCCTGGCAGATGAATTATCAACATTGTTACCTACTGACGGTGCAATAGCCCTTGGACTAATTTCACTACTGCTTTCCGGCAACCTGGGAGACGGACTACGGCCCAGCTTACACTCGGCAGAGCTCGACTTAATCAGCAGTGTCTGTGAAGGTACGGTCGCTATCTTGCCTGGAGCAGAGTTATATCTGTTTAAGGGAAGACGGGGTGGGGACAGGGGCTGACTTCCCATCTTCACAGTACCACATCGTCTCTCAGAGGTAAAGCCTCGAGGTAAGCTTTTACTACTGAAAGCAGAGTCTGGTTTTGGATTTGGTGCATTCGTGTCATCTTTGACAAATTCTGACGCTTTAACTTTTTGGCATGACGACAGCTCGTTATGTTCGATTGAGGTTGGTGCAGATGAATTTCTGCCTTTTAATGTTGTGATTGGCTGTGGTTTCCGACTAGGGGAGGGGTCTTTGCGGCGCAAGACATTATTTGTCTTGTCTAATAAATTCTTTACGTTTGCCTGTCTAGTGTTTTCAGACTCATCGTGTAAGGTATTTGCCTGTTCCCCGGTACCAAACGTTTTACCGAAAAATGCTTCATTCCCCGCGACCGAATTGGACCCAGTTTTTGTCGATGCGACAATTGTTGGACTGTTAGGACTGCCGTTAGGACTGTTTAACCTTGCCGAGACATTCCTTAATTTCGAAATACATTCAGTGATCTTGCCATCAACCTGCTGGGCTTCCGTTTCTACTGCGACTTCTCGTTGTTCCACTCTGCTTGTCATGGTAATTTTGTCCACAGATTTCGTCTTTTTACCCATTCCCGGCGACCTAACATGTACAATCCGTACTCTGTTTAGTGTGCTGGTGCCTTTGTCCGTGTAAAATGCCATCTTGTTCTTGGTCAGAAGATATTCTGCTAGCATGCATGTTTCTTTTTCAAAAGTGACCTTCGGAACTGTATTTACCCCGATGCTAACCAAGTGTTTGTCCTGGCGCGAGGAACAACTCAAGCTATTGCAAATAGAACTATTGCCAGTATGACTACCGTTATTCTCATTATCTTTGTCGAAACAAGCAAATGTTAAAGCCTCACTGCATTGGTCTATTTCTTTACCACTAATATCATTTTCTGTGGTGCACGCTTCGCCAGATTCCTCTTTGGAGGGTAGAGCTATGAAAGTCTGAGTGCCGGTCTCAACGCTTTGTGGGAAGTCTGTGCTCGTCTCGTCGTCTACCATAATGACACGCTCGCCCATGTAGGCGGAGTCACCGGAGGCGGAGACGAGCTCGGGGGCGGAGTCAGACAGCACAATGAGCTCGTCCACGTCAATCTCACTCAGCAGCCCGATGAATGGCAGGGAATCTGTGGACGTAGCCACATCCTTAGGGGAGGGAGGGAGAGAGATAGAGAGATTTAAATTAATGTCGCAAAGTAATATTAAACATTTCTGAGTATAATAGTTATCTATAGGTCAACTTAAGTTCCCATTGGTTTGCAGTTTTTAACTGGCTATGTTATTTTATGCAATAAGAAGGAAATGTTTGAGAATATTGAATGTACACAAAGAAATTTGGTTACATTATGTATCGCTTTACTTATTTCCACACTGACCCGTAAATCTTAAGCTATCTGTATATTACCGCGCATTATTTTAAGTAAATGTCTTGAAAAAAAAGCTAGTTTGTTCGAAAAAGCCTGTTATGGCATTACTCAAGCCGTTTATTTTCAGCTGTTTGTGAACTTTAAAGAATCGAATAAATCTTCAACTTGAATCACCCTTTCTTTTGCTCTTTTAAAATGCGATTAGAGGTAAAAGTTTTTCAAAGCAGATTTTCCCAGTAGGTTCGGGTGAAAAACCTATAATGAGTTTAGCTGATGATTTGATCATCTTAAAAGTTGCCTGTTAGAGCTAATCATAGATGGCGTGTGAAGCGATGATCATTATATTAATTATTATTTATCGTTGCATGAAAAGCTGCCTTTAAAATGTTATCAGAAAACCACAACCTTTTACTATTAACTAAACGTGATTCTTGAAGATTAATATGATTTGTAAAGATGGAATGATTTATGAAACTAGCACTGGAGTGAAAAGAAAATGGCCAGAAAATGCTTTCCTTTTGGTGTTATTCGAAAAATCTATCTATAGTAGCTTCAACACTCACTGCTTTGCCATTCAAAGAAAAGTAGCTTATTCAATATCGCCACTACGCTTTATCATAAGCAACCCCCAACCTGTTCTAAAAACACCCTTCCACATAGTTTAAGGATCAAAAGAAATTTAGAGTAGCTGCCTAACGGTTTGTCAGATCTGATTACTGGTTCACAAGTCCATTGTGTTACATGTGTGCTGTGGGAGCGAAACTTAGCACACCTCTTTTTTTTAACAATATACAAGCAAAATTCAAAACTTTAATGACGAAAGTCAATGCTGCCATTGGTTTAAAAATTACCATAGCAAGAAGATTAAAACTTAACTGTAAAGTATAACCAACACTCACGTGGTATTCTCTGCTGAGTGCACGCGCTAAAAAATTCTCATTGAGATCGAAGGATGTGGCCGACGCTTTATCGTAGAGCTGTGGCTGGAACGTCTGTATTGCCATCTCCTGGTAATCATGGTTACAAGCATTGCAAGAGATGGCCATGGTGCCAACATCCTGAGTGACTTGTGGCTGAGGCATGGTTGAACTATCTTTGAATGCTTTGGATGCCTGGAGATCAGAGAAAGTAGTTATCCCTGTATTCTCTGATTTGTTACTGTCTTTGTCAACCATGCCACACTCAGGACATAAGCTGGGATCGGAACAAGTCTGGGCTTCTTTATTTTTGCGTTTTAACTGTGCTGTGTTGGTCTCCTTCGTTTTCAAAATGGCAGTGTCGCACTGAGAAGCCTGGGCGATAGTGTCTATTGCCTCCCACGGGTTGAAGTATTCCGTCATGGACGTCTCGTCAGCGGTCTCGACTAGCTCTGTCTCGCACTGTCGACTTTGAGTGTAGACCTCAACAGATGTCTGCGCGTCTGATTGGCCAACAGGGTCTGTCAAGGTTTCTCCGTCACACACCACTAGGGCTGTTTCTGTTTGTGTGTCGCGGAAGGACTTTATGTCTGTGCATGTAGCCTGGTCATCAGTTAGAACGACAGTTGTGGAAACGCCCACTTCGAGCGTATCTGGTCTTGGTGGAGTGACACCTGTGTTAATCATAGTTGGTGTGTATGTTTCAGTCCATTGGTCCAGGGTTTTAATATCTTCTGTGCCCATATCGCGGTCCACAACTTTCGCTGTGGGTGTCTCTGTAGATGACGTAACTGTCTTCACCGCAAGGGTCTCAGTGAATTTGTTGAAGGTTTGGATATGGATAGCGTCAGAAGCACGGTCGCAAGTTACAGTAGAGGTCGGTTTTGGTAAGGGGGACTGTGGTGGTGTAAGAAAGTCAGATGAACTATCTGTAACATTGAGGCTATCTGCCTGAGCGTCGCGCCTAATGCTTTCTGCTTTAAGATCAGGATCAGGCATAGTAGCCATGTCACTGGTCTGCGGAGTGACCTGACATTCTAAGTCTACCGAAGCCACAACAGGTGTGTTGGTGTACATGACGCTCACTTGAGGATTTGCCTGACAACCTTTAACACCTGTGCTTTGGGGAATAGTCCCAACGGCTCTGTGTTGATGTTTGATAACCATAGTTGCAGTGGCTCTGTCAGATGTTGCTACACCTTCAGTCCAAGTAGCTTTAGTCTCATTCATGACTTGCGTTGTGCAGGTCTCTTTGTCCTCTAGTTCAATATTAAGTGTGCTCGTGCCCTTTTCTGTTTGGCCTTCACGATCAGTGCACATGCCTGAATTTTCAAGGCGCACCACTGGCGTTTGTGTGTAGTTTGTACACGACTCGCTGAACACTTGCATGCCGGCATCTTTCTGTTGCACAGCTTCAGATGCTGTTTCTTTGTCTACCATTTCGGGCACGATCCTAACTTCAAAAGCTGTCATGACCCCTATATCAGCTGTCCTGACTTTCTTCATGCGATCTCTGAGACGGGAGGAGAATGGTGTTAACTCTTCTTTCTCCTGCCTCATTTTCTCAGCTACCAGTTCTGCTTGAAGCATTGTCTGCACGAACTCTCGATCAGTGTTAGAAGCCCCCGCCTGGATATCAAGGGCGGAGATTTCCGTCTGAATTTTCCTGCTGCGAATCGTGCGGCCCGGTGTGTAGACAAAAGCCCCGCTGGTGTTTGTGCTACTGATAGGTGACCTAGGAGGAGGTCCAGGTATGCCATTGGGGACAAGGTCAGGAGCCGGGCCACGATCGGGCCCCGCCTCACTCAATAATTTCCTCCGGGCTTCTCTCTCGGCTCTTCTTTGAGTTCGAGTCATCGCAACTGAGTCCGTTCCAGGTGATGATTCTGATTCTGGTAAATAAGTTGAGGAAACACCTGATTGTCCCATGCTAGCAAAAGTTTCTGTTCTTGTCCTGCTTTTGGGTCGATCTCCATCTAAATCATTTTTACCGAGAGAATAATCTTTTATACTGCTGGTAGTATCGAAGCTATCACCATGTAAACGGTTGTTTGAAGTATCAAAATGTTTTTCTGTGTTGTTCCTGTTGTCTTTAAATTGAGATTTCGAAGTAGTATCGCCAATTGTTTTTGGTACTTGGGTTGACATCTCTTGAGTCCTAGCTTTTTCCGTTTGAGAGCAGTCTGTGACCACATCGGGGCCGTTTCGAGAGGAGGATGTCGATTTAAAGTTAAGATCAGCTTCGGCAACATTTCTGACATTTTCTTGACTCTGTCCTGGAATGGTACTCCTATTCTGCTCTTTCTTTTTTAATTTCGCTATATCATCATTATCCTCGTCTTGAAATAATCTGTCATTTGTTTCATCGCCACTGAAAGACAGCTTTCCCAATACCACATCCCCAGGCTCAAACCGGATGTCGTAGAGGGCTGGGTCAGAGGGTATTTTCTGTAGCTCGGGTCCTAAAAGCTGGGCCATTTTGACCTCTATGTCGCGCTTCATGAGCAACAGCTCCACGCTTTTGTCCCTCAACATGATGTCGGTAAACTGCACCGTATTTTGAAGCTCGTCTAAGTTCTCCTGAAGAGCCGGCCGACTGTCCACGAAAGCCTGGACCTCACCACCGTATAGATCATCAATGCGCTTCATAAGCTCTCGCTCTTTAGCTCTTACCTGAAGATTAACAATGTGTCATAATTCGATAAAGCTTGGAGTGAGTTAAAGTGGAAAGTTTAGAGGAACAGAAAGAGAATGCGAGGGATAGGAATACTCAGGTACAGATAGATACATGGACATGCCATATTTGTAGAAAGTAAATTTGTTAAGTAGAAAAGGATAAAACAAGTATAGGGATGATAAAGTCATGTAGATAGTTGGACAGATAGCTTGATACACGGGTATATAAATGGATAGATGAATAGATATATGGATAGATAGATTGATAGATAGATTGGATAGATAGATGGATAGATAGATGGATAGATAGATATGTATAGATAGGTAAACGAATAGACAGATATTTAGAAAGAACAAGAGGGTGATAGAAAAACAGATAAATGGATAGTATACGTACATTCAAGTACAGGAATAAAACGACTATTAGCTAGGAAGACAGAAAACTGTTATAATTTATATTTTAAAAATGATAGGAAATATGGCTTTATCTCTTATAGTTATACTCAAGATGCTTCATTTCAAAGGAAATATATTAAAAATTAAAAAAAACGGTTTATTACAATAGCAGAATGGGGTTGTAAAATAACTGGAGCTTGAAAACTAGTCTGGCTGATTTGCTCATAGTTTACTAAAAAATTTAATTTCATCAGTATTTTTAAAGCGTTTTTAAAAACCAAGTCCTGTACAAATGATGACAAGCGGACAGGCCTACCTTGGCAATACTGCTAATGGCCAAGTCCCGTATAGTGTCTCGTACACCCTTGACCACCGTCTCATACTTGTCTATAACACTGAGCCTGGAGCTCACCTCCTGGGCCCTGGTCTTGCACTGCCCCAGCAAGCTCTCTAGGTCGCCCCTGGGGAAAAACGAGCGTTTTAGAGCTAGCCTGCAATTTTGCCTCAAATTTAGGAATGAGATTTCAACAAAAGAAACCAAATTTTTCTGATGTCGACCCAAGTAACATTCATTTAATCATAAGATCTAAGGCTAGCTCATGCCGATTTATATTTTAACGTATTCTTTAGAAAATATAGTTAAAGACAATACTATGTGAAAATATAATACGATAACCCGCCGTGTTTTTAATACAATCTCTTGAAATTTATGAGATCCTTTTTTGCTTTTATATGGTGACGCGCTCATGTGAAGAAGTTTCGGAACTTTTTTCAGCTCATAACTAATGCTACTTTTCGAGTTGTAGTGTATGCGAAGTAAAGCTTGGTATTACAAGAGCCCAGCAAGGGACAAGTGAAACGAAAAATTCCTTAGCGCCTTCTGGTGCGAGTATATTAAAAGGAAGAAAATCGCTTCACCAAAACTGCAAGTCGTGTACTGTAATATTTTTGTTTGTATATTGGGAGGTATAAAGTCTGAAGAAATCAATTCGTCGGATTTTCTTCAACATTTGAAAACGGGACTAAAATGTTCAAGGTCTTTTAAAAATTGACACATCAAAACAGTAAAATACGATTAAAAAACATAATCAGTTCAAACTTTAAGAAAATAAATTAAAGAAACGAAAAAATACTCTTTCCTTTTACCTATATTTAGCGAAGCTGTCACTGAAAGAAAGCACATCATGGTCCTTATGCTCCTGAAAGGCACACACAACACATATACATGAGCCACATGGCTCACAGTAGAACTTCACCGTCTCCTCTGAGTGAACCTAGAGTTTGTGAGAAAAGAGAACGGGGGCCGCGAAGAGGTGAACTTCTATTACAAAAGGCTATATTTGACTGTAAAACTTGTGTATACCATCAAAAAGAACATAACACTTCTGATTAAAAAAATTCACCAATTATGCATTAGTAAGAAGTTGCACAGAGCAGAAATACATATTCATTTAAAATGTCCAATTAGCGACAGAAAAAAAATTCTCAGCGTGTTAAATTTACAAAATATAGAAAAAAATACGCAGTAAAAAAAACCCAGGTTGGTGACCTTGCATACGATGTCCTTCTCTCCCTCAAGGTCAATGATACTGTGTTGCTGGGTGACTTTTGTGCCGAGGTGAAGGTCAACACACTCTTTACACAGAAGCTTGGTACAGTCGAGGCATTTACTACACGCGTCTACACTTCTCCCTCGCACACTCGCGCATATATCGCACGGTGGGACCCGGGATACGGTTCTTGGGATGAAATGAAAATAACAGTGATGGAATCTTGGGCATTATAACATCTTTTAAACGTGTAAATGCAGTTGGAATGAAAATTATGAAAATGACCATCAACACGAAATGCACAAAAGCATGAATTAAGACAAAACAGGATGTAAGATGATTATGCGAAATTGTGAAAATGAAATTGAGTATGATGATCATCAAAATGACGATGACACTTATGATGATTATATGGATTTTATAAATATTAAAATTGTTATTATTATTATTATTATTATTATTATTATTATTATTATTATCATTATTATTATTATTATTATTATTATTATTATTATTATTATTATTATTACTATTATTATTGTTATCACTATTATAAATTTAATGACTACGTTGTTGAAAGTGATATTAATTCTGATGATTATGATCGTGACATGAACTTAATGATAATAATGACACTGTTTTTTATACAGTTAGAAAAAAATTAAAACAAAACGTTAAAGACCCCTTCCGACCCCCCACCCCCTCCTCTCCCCTCACTCACCGTTTGGCAAGAACTTGGTTTAGGTTGCACACGAGGAAATTATCAGGCAGTCTACGAACTCCTCCAGCGGGAAGTTCTGTCTTCTTCCTGCAAAGTGGACACGTGATGCTGCGAGATGTGTAGAGGCTGAAGCGAGAAGATCGGCTGCTCACTTCCTGTTCGTACTGCTGCTGCAGACAGTCCAGGCAGAACGTGTGTAGACATGCTAGCGTTTTGGGCTCGCGAAAACTTTCGAAACAAATTTTACAGTTCAAGAACTGGTCGCTAATCTCTTGCATGAGACGAGTTCCAGTTGCCATAATGATGGGTTTTCGAAGAAACCTGTTTTTTTAATTCTGAGAATGTTAGATGGGAAAAAGAAGGATAAAAATCGTTTGCTAAGTTAAAATGAAAAAAGCCTTCGACTGACTATTTTTTGAAAATCTTTTGAAAAAAGTCTTTATATAGCTTCATGAATCATATGAAGCCGTTGCAGGGTACAAGTAAGATGGACAATTGGTAACTTTGTTTTCAGACAAGCTCTGGTTAATATGAATATTGGTGCTGCCCAAACAGAGATGGATTCCATCTGCAAAAGAAGAATATATATTGAATTTATACAACTAGTATCATTATTGACCGTTAGAATGGTTTATAAGATATGAGAAAGCCAGAAAACGATGTGGAAAGAGAGAAATAAAAAAAAATAAACAAGAGAGAGGGAAAGAAGGAGAAGGAGATAGATAGATAGATAGATAGATAGATATTTCGACAGAGAGAGATAGGAAAAGAGAGAGACAGAG
>BMAT01002671.1:211410-226688 GCA_019649035.1 Elysia marginata | reverse complement strand
AGCTATTTTTCGAAAACGCAGCGGTTGGTAGGAAACTTATCTATTTTTTTAACATAAGATATAACCAGTCGCGAATAGCTCAATGGCGAGTCTGTTAAATGTTTGCGTTAGTGATATTTTTACGATCATGGAATTTAGCATGTATAAAGGTGTCTTTCATAATATTCTGGGTATGCTTTTCTAAGATACAAAACGACTTTGTCATCGCTATTTCAACAATAAAAGAGAACTCAACTAGTTCTCTGTCCGCCAAAATATTTCTAGCATCACACAGTCTTGGACGAGTGCCAGTTCAGCGTATTACCCAGACTTACTAGAGTTGAGAATGAAAGAATCTGACGTTTGTTTGTTGTGCCTATGACGTCTGAAATCAGTTCTCACTTTTCTGTATCGAAACAGGCAATGGTAAAGATAAAAGGTAACAATGATGTTTGTGTGTTGGCAATTTATATACTTTGATAGACATATAGGGTGCATATAAATTGTGGAGGCAGCCGCTGCGCAATGAAATAATTGTCAATGCTCGAAAACATTTCCATTTAAGGCCTACTTCTCTTGTTTGCTAAAATTAAATTTCTTAGCTTTAAAATCCTTCGAATATGGTGCATAGAGTCGAACTGTAAGATCGTCTACAGTAGTACACATTAACCAATACGGCGATAAAAAAGTCTACACTGACTTTCTTTCCAATCTTTTCTTAACCTTATCTATCAAAATTACAAAAATCCCAAGGCTGGCCATAAAAGAACGTTTTAGTAAAAGAAGTACCGGTATTTCAAAGGGCTTTGAAAATATCCCTCGAGCCGCGTTAAAAAATCTATTATTATTTTTTATCATTTAACAGCTTTTATTACGGCATCTGTCGTATTCCCTTTTCAACATTCAAACCATTGGTTATTGGTATAACCTACCAGTAATTTGTTGTTTTCCTCCTTACTATAAACTTTGAGCATACAGCAATGCTTTAGTTGACCCTTTGTCTCGTGGGTAGGTACAGAAGTTTAAATCTGGATGGAAAAGGACATACAATTCATAGTTTTAGATACAAATGCGATGTTAGATAAGATTGGAAAGAACTTTCAAGTAGAGCATAATGATGACTGAGAGGAAGATATTATAACAAAAGTCACAGTGAGGATGGTGACAATGCTGATAATGGTTAAGATAATGATAACTATAATAAAAATAATAGTAATAATAATAACAATATCAATAATAATAATAATAAAAATAATAATGATATCAAGAATAATAACAATAATAATAATAATAACAATAATGATGATGACTGTGATGAAGGTATTAACAAAAGACATAGTGAGGATGGTGATAATTCTGATAATGGTTGAGATGATAATAATAATAACAATAAAATAATGATGATAATAATAAAAATCACACAAATAATAATTACACAAATAATAATAATAATATTAATGATAAAAGTAATAATGGTAATAATGGTTATAACGGAAACAAAATTATAACCGCAATAATTTGTGCCTATCATAGAGTGAAAAAAATCTTGCCATAGCCGTTCACATCGACCATTAATTCTATGATCTTTTTAGTTTCCTATAACTATTTGATTGACCAAGAAACATTTAAAACGTTCTGTGCGGTACTATTGAAAAAAACTATAAGTAGCAGTCAGTGTTAAAAAAGTCTTTTGAAAATTCTTTATTCGGGAGTTGTTTTTTTTTTTCAGCATCCACATAATTTTTTTTCACATGGCATCATCGTAAACGTCGCAATGGCTTGAGTTTAAGAATCATAGCCATGAATTCGCTGCCACTTTTACAGTTAGAGCTAGATGAAACTTGACAGATTTAGCAATAGCAACAATTTGTTTTAATGTATCATCTATGAGATGTCTCTAGGTTAATTTGGATGTGAATGTATTTCTTGTTCGCTGTGACAAAAGAGAGAGAATGCTACTCAGAGAGAGAGAGAGGGAGAGAGAGAGAGAAAGAGAGAGAGAAAGAGAGAGAAATAATTGTGCACTTTACCATAATATTCATAATGTTTGAAAAATGAAACTGCCAGCCTGACTGAACATTGCTTATTTTCAATACATGTTCTAATGTAAACTTGTATTGACCGAGTAAACTTGAATTGAATTGAAATAACTTTTTTAGGCGATATCACCAACGCATAAGGTAGCATCTTTACTATTCAAAACAATCCAGGCATATTTTGAAGCTACAATATGTTTTACAATGTATTGTGTAGCTTGTAAGCTTGGCGTTTTCCTCTCTCTAAAGTGTCGATAAGTTTAAAACCCTTTTGTAACAACCATCCGATATCCCGAAAAACAGTTAAACAAGTAAAAGCAAAAATTTACAATGAAACAAAGGAAAAAAAAGAACATTTAGAACTGGTTGCTATAGATAATTAATAACAACAGCATGTTCTATAAGTTGAATAATATCAACTTGTTATCTTTATACACATTTCGGGTAGCCTATGATAACTAATACTTTGGTTTCATTGTATACATTTTAGTTTCATGATTGAAAGAGCAATTTAGATTTGGACTTAAAGAGAAACTTAAAACATCTTCCCTCTACACAGATTCCTCGTAGGACTACGTAAGTTATATAATAAAACTAATTTTAGGGTGTTTGTATTGGCTTCGGACTTGTATTACATTGTACCTCATAAATCTTTTGTTGCTTTAACACATTATAAACTTATAAACGATTCGGTTGAAAGATTCAAAACCTGAACTCTAGTTGGGGTATTTTGAACCCCATAGTAAGGAACATGGTTGGTTTTTTGAATTTTAATGTCCCAGTCAACTTAAATGTTATATCAGAGACGGCGCTTGGGACAATTGAAAGCATGCTGCCACACTGTGATGTAAGGAGCGCTTGCCTACACCACACCCAGTCACATTATCCTGATACCGGACCGACGAGACTTAACACTAAATCCATAATGCTAGACACAAGGCGGATCAGCTGTAAAGTCCTTGGTTTGACTCGGCCGGGGATCGAACCACGCAACTCCCGATCTCTGAGCGAAAATCTTACCGCTAGGCCACAGAGCCGGTCATAGTAAGGGACAAAACTTTTATTTTAACTATACTAATACCCAAATACCAGTAAACATTACAAAGGGGATGATAAGATCGGTAGTTTCAATATAGTGCAAATGAAGCAAGTACTTGTATTATCCATATTCGAATCTATACATCAACCAATTTTTACGGAATCGATTTCTATATCCCTTCATCCTTTCCCTTAAACCCGAGCCTGCTCACCAATTTGTAAGCACACAGGTAAGAACAAAACAATGGAGGAGTTACACAGGTGGGTTTACGTGAACCGGTGTACAGCTGCTGGTGTGTGAAATCCCAGCATACTTCAGACCCCGACGAAACATCTGTAGGGTCTGCTGCCTTCTCTCTTTATTCAAGGTGCGCGATGAACATGGCAAAATTAAAGTACATCCGCTATGACTGTCACGGCTTGGGTAATTATAACTTGGCCTCTGATTGTAAACCTTGACGTAAAGATGAGCATCGCTTCTAAACTAATTAACAGGTCATCTTACGTGAGTCATGCTAGGTCCGTTCGAAATGAGCCTACATCTGACTGTTGCATTTAATTTTACAAGCTTCCTTATCAAATTTACAGAAGCACGACTTTGCGCTGGTTAAAATCCGCGGAGTTCTATAAGAATTGAATCTTTTAAAACTGCTTTCTCTAACGTCGGGGTCATTATACCAAAGTATGATAAAAGTTGTCGAACCTTTTCTCATACAGAGAAAACTTTAAAATGTAATTAACTCGCAAAAAAACCTCCAGTGTTGGGTTGCACTTGTGACAAAATAATATGAAAAAATGTACATCCTTATCGTACTCTTTTCCAAGTACAATTCTTTGAATCATTTAACATCGCATTAGAGTTTTATATATTTAACACAAGGTCTTTAAAATGGTTATTTAGAAGCTACTTACGGTCAAAGATGTAAACAAATTAAGCTCAGACGTTTTATATTTAAAGCCTTTCGCCCATTCCATTAACCCTTTCATAACTATAAATACATCATAGCCAACTACTTCTATGCTTATGTTCCGAGCTCATTCGTTAGAATTATTCCCGAGCGTTTTTATTTCTGTTGTGAAAATTTTTACAGTTTCACTTTATGGGTTGATTGCATATTGCGTAATATAGTTTTTTACTTCCAAGATGGTGGGCGCTCCCGGAATTCTGAAATGCAATAGATCAATGTGACTCCATATGAATTAACATTGCACAAAAGACTTCTACTCAACACAGTGGCCTTTGAGAGCGTCTGCCACCATAGCACGTCCTGTATCCTCCGCCACATTTATCTTCGTAAACATGATTTGTCTCGATGTTGATCGATGTCAGTTAAAACGCAGCGCCATAGCCTTCTTCATGAAGAGCCGAAAATAATGTAAATTATTAGAAAGCGGAAGTGCCATGCATTGTTAGAAAAAAAATTAACAGCCAGATTGTCAAGTTCACTCTAAGATGTTGGTTGGTTGTTAGAATTTTTAACGTCCCAGTCAACTTCGAGGTTATATCAGAGACGGCGCTGTGGACAATTGAAACCGTGCTGCCACACTGAGATGTAATGAGCGCTTGCGCACACCAGTCACGTTATCCTGACACCGGGCCGACCAGACTTTTCACTAAATCCATAAGGCCAGACACTAGGCGTAGGCGGATAAATTTTAAAGTCCTTGGTCTAACTTGGCCAAGGATCGAACCACGCACCTCCCGATCTCTGAGCGAGTGTCTTACCGCTAAGCCACAGAGCCGGTGCACAGAAACAAAGGCCGCTTCTTCTATCTCAGGTCATTTTAAACAAAGTTGTTTTTTCACGTGTCACATTTAGTCTTATGTTTCAAGGAAAATGTTTAATTGAAAAAAAAACAAAGTTTCCGTCTGTGAGACAAGTTGTATGTTAAGGATTTTAAAAATGTAATGATTATGTTGATTTTGCACTATTGTTTAAAAAAAGAAGGCCTAAAAAGCGTGTGGTTTAATTTTGTTTCATTTAGAAATTGGTATAATTTTAAAAATTATATGATTTTCATTTGTAACAGATCAAATGGACTTGACCATTTTCTACTTATTTCTACTAATGGTAACAAGATAAGCGCAGGGAGAGGAAACCACCATAGTTTTTTTTTTGTTGTCATAATTATTATATAAGCCCTTTAAATTCTCATAAATGATCATTTGTGTGCCCGCATTTCAGTATTAATTTGGCATAAAAAGTTAGAGAGCCTAATAAAACTGTCAAAAATGTACATAGAAGAAAACCTACTACGGATAATCCAAGTTTTCAAGACGAGTTGTTTTAAAAACGTTTTTCAAATATTTCATGGAATTTACATTCATGATTCATGTTGGAATTTTTCGACCTAGGAAAAAAATAACTACGAGATCAACTATAAAGCCAAATAGTTATAAATCATTAAGTTATGAGGCTATTTAATTTCTACATCAGGCGAATTTCAAATATAGATAGCTTTTAGGTATAAAAAATAATGAGAGAGAGAGAAAAAAAAAGAAAGAGAAAGAGGTAGAGAGAGAGAGAGAGAGAGAGAGAGAGAGAGAGAGAGAGAGGAGTTACACAGAGGTTGGTTGGTGGTTTGAATTTTAACGCCCCAGTCAACTACGAGGTTATATCAGAGACGGCGCTTGGGACAATTGAAAGCGTGCTGCGACACTGTGATGTAAGGAGCGCTTACCTACACCACACCCAGTCACATTATCCTGACACCGGGCCGATTGGAATTATCACTAAATCTATAATGCCAGATACTAGGCGGATCAGCTGCTAGTACCAATTTTAAAGTCCTTGGTTTGACTCAGCCGGGGATCAAACCACGCACCTCCCGACCTCTCAGCGAGTGCCTTACCGCTAGGCCGCAGAGCCGGTAATAATTGTTCCCATGCCGGTTACACAGAGACACACCCAGTGTATAATTATTCTGTAACTGCGGCAACCAGGGTTAGTCAGGCACCAGTCTCTCAGACTTGTTTTAAGTTTAATCATTTATCAAAAATTCTTAATAAAACCAGACGTGCAAGAACCGTTCCTTAAACTCTAAATATTTGTAAAGTGCTCTAATTTTAAATGCAGGAAAATAAACTTGTGTATAAGGAGCGCTTCAGACGAGGTGGGTTAGCGCGTGAGTTTATGTATAGCTATGTTGGGTTATAGCTGCATCATTAGTATCTCCATGTGTATTATGTGTAATGTGTGTGGTTTTTTTTTGTAATTTTCTAATCATATGTATGGCAACACACTTATATTTTCGATGTCCAAATTGTATATTGTCTGAATTAACTTGAACTTGACCTTGAACTTGAACTAGAACATAGTCAACCATGTCTTTTGTTTGTGTCAAAATGAAATATCAAAAGATATAATTAAGCTGGAGCTAAACAGTTTTTTAACCTTATACTTTTATAAAATTTCAATACAATATAACTTCTGGTGGGCTCATATCCTGCTAAGTAGGGATTTTCCCGGACTCATGTGCAAAAAAAGTAGTGCAGACCCCCTTACTCTAACTTTTTTTTTCATTAATTTTAGGCAGTTCTGTTTGTATCGCCAGAATCTCTACGCAAAACATAAGGTAAACTGTTGTGCCAAGTTATAATAATGCCCAAGGAAAATTTCTCCAGATGTTTGTTTTGTTTCTTACCTATTATTACCCTACCCCCTACCGCATGACTGCAGGGTGCAGAGAGATATAGTACTCTGGCACGGAAAACACCTGCAGTTACGTATTGTCGGTTGGAAATTGATTGCATAGGCTTGAGTACACCCTAGCTAGTCTATACACATAACATGTATAACGTGCCGCACAATCAAATTAACGTCCCGACAGTGGCTAATTCACATATGTTACTGTAGTCTTACGTCGAACAACCCCAAGGTGAGTAAAGCCCAAACTTGAAAGATTACTTTAAGTTAGAATTTGGGTCTTGGATGGAAGGGATAAGTGTACACATAGTTGTTGTTAGCTACAGAAGCCTCTATGGAAAATTTAAGACTAAGATAGATAGATGCATAGATAAATACAAACTCTAGAATGTACTTGACTCGCATAAGGAGCTTATTTATGTTGATAAAACTTATGTGAAGGTTATACAGAACAACAAATTTGTTTTAAGCTTTTCGGTCTCATCAGGTAAGATTGTTATCAATATAAATAGGTAGATGGATATATGTTTAGACATGAGACTACTTTTAAAAATGGGCTAGACTTCGTACTTGCTGCATAGATAGATAGATAGATAGATAGATGGATAGATAGATAAATAGATAAGTAGATAAGTAGATAAAACAAATAGATAAATATATATTATAATGTTAGTAGCTCATGCTTACAACGTAAACAAAAAATTCTCAACACTTTATTGACATACAGGTTTTTTTTCTGAATGATAGGTATAGATAGATGGATAGATAGAAAGATGGATAGAGAAATAGATTAATAGATAGATAGATAGGCTGATAATGGATAGAATAAGTATGTTGATATTGGAGAGTGGTAGACAGAAAGGGATAAAGAGGCAGGAAGAGAGAGAAAAAGGCAGGGCTAGGGGAAGAGAAACAGATAGAGATAGATAAAGATAGAGAGAGAGAGAGAGAGAGAGAGAGAGAGAAAGAGAGAGAGAGAGAGAGAGAGAGAGAGAGAGTCGTGAAATTTATAACACTCGAGAAGCTTAACACAGTTTCAAGTATTTAAAAACAACAATTCATATATGCATGCTTTGGTATGTCGAGTCATCTCACCTTTTCCTTATGAACGTAATCTGAAATAATCACATCAATTAAGAAACAAAGCAAATAAAAGTCCTAGAGAAAACCTGACCTAGGGCCGGCAGGGCTAGATAAATAGAAGATAGAATACTAAAACCAGGTGAAAGAAAAAGTTTACAGTAACTGGACAAAGATCTACATTTGATCTAAGTGGTTTCAAACCTACGAATCTACCGAACACTTCAAACAATGCTATGCAACAACCGAACCCCACACTGCACCCAAAACGAAAACACTTCAAGGATAAAAATAGAAGCAGGGGCAAAGAACTCGCGCGGATGCCAGAGCCGTGCTCTCACACACCTTGAGAAATTCTGCGTGAGGCGCGCGCAGAACCAGCCTGTAAAGTCAACGTGAATGCGTTCTGTCCATAGTTTATACGATTTAATAGAAAAAAGAGCGAAAATTACCTGGAAGTTTATGTTTGCTGCATCAATTAGGGTCATTTGAGGGATAGATGTTGTCCGAGGTGCGAGCTTTCATAATTTGAAACTTTGGACCATTTTCAACATACTTAACCCAGGATAATTGTTTAAACCTGCACTTCTCAAGAAAAGAGAGTGAAAGAAATTTTTACATTGTATATGTTTGCTTTTTTTTTGGCCTTCCTTTAACAAAATCATATTGGTGTTCATAGAAAGCACCATGTCTTATACGTTGGGCAAAGAAACTATTTTTATGGTTGAATTATTTATGATAATATGGGCAGTGGAGGGCTAACTTAGAAAGTAATTTATAACAGTAAAAATTCATTCTTCAATTAAAGCCTTAGAGATTATTGTATTTTTTATGATGAATATATTAAACTATTTTCTTTTCCCTAGAAAAGAACTTTATCAGACTTTCTTTAAGAATAGAAAACCGATTGGATTTGCAACATATCTTACTACACTTCGACAAATTCATTGTTATAAAAAGGGGGTGTTTCCAAGAAGTACGAAGTATAAATGAAAAAATAAGAAAGTATTACAAACATTATCTTAACATTTGATAGAATAAAAATCATTTGTTCCGGCAACATCTGCAAAGTTGTTGGAATAAAAAATCACACTTACATGGTAATATCAAGACTTTACTGTCTTTCATCTAGTCATCTTATATGTCTGTGAATTTATTGCCTAAAGGAGCAATATGACAGAGGTAAGGGAGTGAGTGTACGTGTGAGAGAAGGAGCGAGAGAAAAACTTGAATGTGTAGTGAAAGTGTGTTTGTGTATTGTACAGTCGTCTTGATGATATGTAACTACTTATGTTTATTAATGTGCTTGAGTGTGAAATATAGTTGTCAAACTATATGCCATTTTTTCAGCACTAATGTCCATGACAAATTTCCAACAATGGATCAATAAAATGTATCTAATCTTCTGTATCTTAAGGAGGACGGATGAAAGCAATGTAACCGACTGGGTGGGGTCAATATGGTAGAATTCAACTGACTGAGTTCTACCAAATTTTAATACAACTATCACAGCAAAATAGAGTTATGGTGCTTTGAAGACAAGATAAAAACTTTTCAGATAACGAAATCTTATAGACGAGAGAGAGAGAGAGAGAGAGAGAGAGAGAGAGAGAGATATGAGGGAGGGAAGGACAAAACAAAAAAAGGAAACTGTTAAAGGAGGTGACATAGAGGGAAAGAAGACAAAGTAGTACTCTAAGAGAATAAAGGGTACATAAAAGATGGAGACCCTTATCAAAGGGAAGAAAAAAAATGGAAATCAGAAAAAGGAAAAAAGGAAAGATAAAATGCACATTAAACATATAATTCATACAACTTGAGGCCGAATAAAATAAAAGATCCGAGAAGCAGCATTGAGAAGAGAAAAGGTAGGTCGATATGCATAAAGATAACGGGAAAAATTAATAGAAAAAAATGACAGTTTATGAATAAATAAGTAACAAGAAAATATATGAAAAGCAGCAGAGGGAGAAAAAACAAAGGCAAAAATATAGAAGAAGAGAGAAGGGCAGGGAAAAGAAAAAAAAGTGGACAGTTTTTGCAAGCTGAAGTATGCAAATTTATCTTTGATAAGCATGAAACTTTGCCAACACACATTCTACTATCAAAAGGAATGCGCCATAATCAAACCAATAAAAACCACTCCGCCCCCATCCCACGCAACTTCCTTATTGATGCGCACCCGTACAAGTAAAGACCACTTCAGATCTCTAACTGCTACCGACTATGAGGATCTGAGTAAAGAACCAGGTGGATTTCGACCTACTCATCTTGACTGCACCTTTACAGTTACTCACTTCTCACACCATAAAGGGAGAGGAATAGGTGCCGGTTTCGGTTAAGACTTTCCTGTTAAGTTAAAAACGAAGAATCATGTACCGGTACCCTACAAGCGCCTCGGTCGTCGCAGAGATAGCTTTCCATCAACAGTATCATGTCGGTTTCCCGACCATTACAATCTGACAAATCACTTATTTACGACAACATACCTGAGCCTGCTCGATTCATGTGGTTCATTCATTGATTACTTTACAAGTTTGTGTTCCCATGTGCCTTATTTCCTATGTGCCTTTCTGTTTTTCTATTTCCAATTAATAACCCACTTTTTTGGGTTAATATTTCAAATCGTAAGCATACATGGGGGGAAAAATGACACCCTGGAATGAGAAAAGGTGTTCAGATGGTTTTTTGCTTCATTATCGTGTGAGGGTGCATTCTTTTTCTGAGAGTCAAGACCAGACCTGCTGAAAATACCTGCATTTATTCGCCCAAAAATTAACAGTCAGTAAGATATCACTGACCATCCGCTCCGATGTCGCAAGAGATGCACTCTTCTCCACTCCGATCTCTATAGGATCGACTAACGTCACTAGGGCTGAAGGTTTTCCCAACTTACAATAAAACAAGAATTCGAAGATTCTGCGAAAATGTGTTGCCTTTTTTAAAAAAATTATTAAATCATTGGGTTTAAAACAGTCCTGCATAGGGCGGACGAGAAAATTGCCAAATTAAAACTAGATTTGCGTTTTGTTTAACAGCAGGGGTTCACCACTTGCTCTGAACTTCAAACAAACATAACCTGTTCTTTGATTATTTTTAATGACAAGATCAGTGTTTCAATTTGACACTCTGCTGTTTAGGTCATGGCTTGTTCTATGAAGTATCTTCCAATAATGGACCTACAAAATATAAAGAGCAAATTTACTAGCGCAAGGTCTTCACCGATGCTTTTTTTTACGTGAACGATACCCTTAGATGTGAAAACTTACAGAAAATATCGGTTGGATCATAATTTACTAGCGCAAGGTCTTCATCGGTACTTTTTTGTACGTGAACGATACCCTTAGATGTGAAAACTTACAGAAAATATAGGTTGAATCTGAATTGTTCAATTAGGCGGACTGATATAGACTCTCGATCTAGATAATTATAACCTCGATTCTTTTTAGTTGTTGCAGAATTTAACTGACGAAGCGGGGTGAACTAAAATGCATCTACACGTGTTCTTCCGCCTATCATTTTTCGAGGTTCGTAACATTTGACTTATCTTTTCCGGTCTATTAAGATATAAAAACTTACATTACAGCAAAAACAAAAATAAATAACCCCACAGCCAAGTGAACTCTTTTTTTTCATGCTTCTGTTGAGCGTGTTCTGTAAACGGGCGCGTTTATATATCATGAGTTTTACACACCTCGAAAAAGAAAATGTCAGCATTGGTATTGGTGGTGCTGCTACGGTTATTGTTGTTGTTGTTCTTGTCGTTGTTGTTGTTGTTGTTGTTGTTGTTGCTGTTGTTGTTCTCACCTTTTTATTATCATCATTATCATTATAATGTTTATCATTGTTTCCTTTCATTATAAGAGCTAACACTAACTTTCATTCCTGTCTTTTGGGTGACATGGTTATTTTTGTATAATAAGCTGGGTGAAAAATACAAATCTATGAACCAACATAGTATCAAAGAAGAAATTACAATAAGTACGTAAACAAAATGGCCTGACTGACTAATACAGTACCTCGCAAAAAAAAAATCAAGCACAGTATGGATCGAAAAGCATTATTCTGAATTATTAACTATAGACCGATTACAAAGAGAGAATCGACTCGGACATATAAATCTGAACGTAGTTATTAAGAGAAAAGGAAAGAGAGAGTGAAAGAGCTAAAGAGATACACAGAAAAAGGAGAGAGCTAGATAGAGAGACAGTGAGAGAGACAAAGCGAGAGAGAGCGAGATGGACAAATACAGGCACAGAACAAGAGATAGAGGGAGAAAGAGAAGACAGTAACTACTCAAACATTCATGTTATCATAAACGACATAAAGCGGTGGAAATAAGAAGCGACCATCATATTGAAAGACAGTGAGTTGTAAAAACGTAGATAGAAAGATTTATCGATAGATAGATAAACAGACAGGTAGATATATAGATAAATATATAAGTAGATGTATAGATAAATAGATAGATAGATAAATGGATGGATGGATTGATGGGTAGACAGTCAATTGTATAGATACAGATAGAGAGTATTGCGTTATCAACAAGAGATTCGGGGAGAAAGATAGAGAGATGGAAAGGTAGTAGGGGTGTAAAGTAATCAAACGTGCTCAAGGAGGAGGAGGGAAAAAAAGCAGCGAAAAAGTGTGGGAGGCTGTTTTGTTAAGGGATAAAAGGGCACGACTCAATGATGTAAAAATATAACGCCAAAAAAGAAGCTGCGTCTTCAACTGCCTGCTGACAACATGTTTAAGCTAAGCCCCTCTGCGTGGCCTTTGTTCACATAGTGATGAAAGACAGACTAGGATGAGGGTTCATCAGACATATAGCTTGCATGGATTTTTCCTTTGTACTTAGGAGCAGTATACTTGTAGTTGTATGAAGTTTACTCTTTTGTGTAATGTGTATACAACCACCCGGCATTAAAAATAGTATTTATGAAGAAAACAGATGCGGCCTTTTGTAGAAGGTTTTTATCTCGTAAACTAGACAATAACGCATGCAAAAAACCCAACAATTTATGAATTGATTTGACTCGTTCCTATATTTTCAGCCGAGAGTAATTAACTAAATTCCCACTCACCCTAAAATAAACACACTGATCCGAATAATTATGTATTTGTGTCGCCATGCCTTTCTCGGGTGACATCTGAAATAATAGGGGAAACGTAGAGTATATTAATTACTTCTAGACGCATAATACTAAAGGTCTACTTTTGGCGCTGCTTGGCGTAGCGGTTGGCACGTCGAGCTTGTGGTCCGGCGGTCGCGGGTTCGAATCCAAAATACGACGCATGTTGTAAATGCCTCAGGGATTCAATTTATCTACACTTTCCTCAGTCTACCCACCTGTAAAATGGGTACTTGCTAAAGACAGTGCTAGAAATTTGCGGAATGTTAGTATTTAAGCGCCAAACAAGACACCGTACTGTAATGATATGAAATATGACTTGAATTTGCTTTTGGTGTGAGGGTGGCATGCTGGGGGAAATAATGTAAAATACGTAAAGTCTTTTGCGGTGGAAGACCATAGCTATGTTTATGAAAAAAAGGTATACAGTAATCAGCTTTTATCGCTTAGTGGATAGATAGATAGTTAGACGCGACAGAGAAATAGGAGGATAAATAGTTATTACCCCGATTCCATTCGTTTATTTACAGTGTTTTTACAGCCTTAGTCTTAGGTGTTTAAATTATATTAATGTTTTGTATAAGGCTTTTATTAGTAATTTGAACTTGAAAATATTATTGGATCTATAGGAAGAATACCAAACCTACGGAAATGATGAATTGCAAAATAATTTTAAGGGGTTTCATTTAAACTCATAGCTACTTTCTTAGTATAAACAAGATTAAAAATTAGGTAGTTATTTCGAGAGAAGGGGGAGGAGTGCGCATGTGCGTGATAGATAGAGACAAAAGAAAAGAAAAAATGGATATTAATATGAAAATAAACAGATACATGTCTAGCTTTGAATATTTGAACAGGCACACATAGAGAAAGCTGAGATAAAGGTAGATAAAGAAAGAAAGAGAGAGTGAGAGAGAGAGAGGCGAGAGGCAGACAGAGAAAGTTAAGGATAGAGAGGGGAAAAGAGGAAGAAACTTAGAAAGGTAGGTAGACAGTTTTTATACAAATATATAGATATATTTTAGATAGATAGATAGGTAGTTAGATAGATAGATCAGATAGATAGATAGATAGATAAGATATAAGATAGGAGGACAAACAACTTTTAAATAGACAGTCACGCACGAAAGGCGCAAAAACAGGATGGGAGATGTCAGAATTTAAAATTTTTAATTTATTTTTTGTTGTGGTTTTATCACGGTACTCTCTCATCAGATCTACTATTTTCAGGCCACATCCATCATGGTACTTTTTCGCATAGATCTAGCTCCGAAGGAAGTGGGCGACTGCTAGAACGTTTTTTTTTTTCTCTCAAGGTTTTGTATTTTCATAACAGGTCTTACGAAGCAAGACTTAGTAGTGATCGCATTAAACAACGATGACATATTACCCATACCTGCAGTGCTGACGGCTTTGGTTGCTGTTTAAGATGAAGGCAGGCACCCACAAAAGGTCAAAATAATAGATCTCTTGGATAACCTGCTAGGCATGAAAGTAGCAAAGATCACAAGGGGGTTCTAGAATTGTCAGATTTATCAGATTTTCTGCGGAGGAGTGTTGATGTAAGTGTTGCAGCGATAAGGATCTGATGACCTTAGTTTGTTTTTTTTTTAAGTACGTGCCATTTGTTGTTTGCTTGTCAATTATTTATTACACAAGACCGGATAGATAGGTAAAGGCGTGTCAACTTAAATATGAAAAACTCGATCTTAATGGATTAATGCATGTAAAGTCTTAAAAGATTACATGTATTATGAAAAGATGCTGCTTTTTTCATATTTTACAATAAAAACTATGCAGGTGTTGAGAATGTTATCCTATCTACCTACGATTCCTGCGAGGCTGTGTTCCTCGACTGCTGGTCCACCCCTCTTTATCATTTGCATCCCTTCTTTATGTGACTTCTTTAGCTGAATCCGATTATCTTGCTATCTTCTTTTACCTCTGGACCTTTTGCGCTGTGTGGTTGCCACTCCACTACTCTTTGCGACCATCTATTGTCGAGTCACTAAGCCTGACCACATGTCTAGCCAATTTACACTTTTGTTTAAAGACAAAATGGACTTCATCCCGCAGCCCTGTTTTGCCTCTTGTTGTGCATGGTATTTCATCTTTTAATTTTAAACTTCACATTTAATGTTACACGTTTATACCTACAGAGCCACCATGGTGGATGATGCCATACACAATTCAAACGCAAAAAAAAAAAATTTAAAATATTTGCACTTATCACATAACAACAACAACAACAATAACAACATTTACAAGGACAAGGAGAACAATAGCAAGAAGAAGGAGAAGAAGAAGAAGAAAAAGAAGTAGAAGAAGAAGAAGAAAAAGAAGTAGAAGAAGAAGAAGAAGAAGAA
>BMAT01002671.1:196191-208648 GCA_019649035.1 Elysia marginata | reverse complement strand
GACAGATATTTTTAAATGAATAAAAAATCATAGGGAAAGAAGTGTGTGAACATAAATATTCGAAAGATCATCTTAAAAATTAGCCTTATCTATTTACATCTTGATTCCCAAATTTAAAATAATGCTGCATGCTTACAGAACCCATGTATTTGCGCTAAGTTTTAGATCCGTTAAAAGCCTTAACGGCAATGAGTTTAAACTATGATAAAGAACTCTTTTACACTATGCAAAATGCTGCATTGCGACGGATCATTTTCAAAGTGTTAAGTACGAGTAGTTTTTTAATGCGGCGTTATTAACCCAATGGGGCCAATGATCACTGACCCATTGTAGTAGCTAGTATTGTTACCTGTAGGAATTGTAGTTAAATTAGCTTAGCTCCTTCTTCACATTGTCTGATAGCTAGACAATAAAGTATTGGTCTCCTTTCTTTTTTTTTTTTTGCCGATACCGTTTTTTTCTCTTATGAAGCTGTATTCATTCATGTGATCATTTAATTGTTGATACTGTGATTGTCTCGCGTCCAGGGCAAATGAGTAGGAAATAGGATTTTTTTTAAAACGCCGTTTAAAGATCTATTTGTTCTTCCTTTACTTAAGTTTTATATCTTTCCACAAAATTTGGATGATGAAACTTATGAAATTGTTGACGTTTCTAAGCTTAAAACGGCAACGCTTTAAGAATGTGAAAATTGCGATATCCGACGTATTGATTCTGGGCGCGAGACATTTATCACCTACGTCCGTGTTACTATTATTATTGTTATTATTATTATTATTATTATCATTATTATTATTATTATTATTATTATTATTATTATTATTATCATTATAATTTTTATTATTATTATTATTATCATTATTATTTTTATTATTATTGTCCTTATTATTATGATAATCATTACTACTTTTTGTTATTAACATTATTGTTATTATTATTGTCCTTATTATTATGATAATCATTATTATTTTTTGTTTATATTATTATTTTATTAACACTAATATTATAACCGTTGTTAATATAAATAACTGTTGCCATTATTGTTTTTATTAAGTGTTTTATTATTATTGGATGCGAGACAACACAGAGTTTCAAAAATTATGTTTTAAACACAAGAGCCGCTAAATGTTCACATAGGCACATTTTTATTTTCAATACAATTTGCAAAAAATATCAAACACACGAAAGGATCAAAATTATAAAAGTGCATAAAATTTTAAACAAAACGCTCCTGCACAAAATAAAGGGCAAATTTGTAGGATATACTAGAACAAAGTGCTAAGCTTGATCTTGGTTTTAACATAGATCGCGATTGATTCTGATAATCTGTATGGTTATAACAAACCAAGATTATCTTTTCCAAGTTTTAATGTGGTTTGATATCACTGCTGAAACCCCTTTTTAAATACTGTCTTTTGCAAAGCCAGAACCTGGCAAGAGAATTTAGTGGAAGGATCCTTGGCGCCAGGAGAAAGCAGTGAAGAAGCCATGGTTTTATTTCGTTTTTGTTTTGACCTGCTCTAAACTTAAAATAAAAAAAACCAGTTCAAACAGTTTGACAGATATTTTTTGAAGCATAACATACTCAAACTGTATACCCATTCCTGATAGAAGTGAAGACCAAAAAATTTAAAGATTTCGAGTTTTAGTCCTTGGGCGAACATTTTGAGGTAGTTAATTGACGTACTGAATTATGGCGTCGAAGAACGGCTGCGTTCTGTCACTATAAAGCCAAGGTCATGTTCCGATGAGTTGCTGGAGATTGAAAGCTAGATAGAACACAGTGCATCAGTCTTACAGTAACTGTAAGAGAGATATCAGCACGGATGAAGAAACTCCTGTATTGAACTTGAAGCAAAGGCGCGTTATCTCAAGGCGAAATCTTTGAGTGGGATCCAGGATACCTAACTCACGTTTGGCACGAAAGTGAAAAGATAATGTTTTATTTCTGACTTCTTCACACGTTTTCAACTGGAATGCAAAGTGTTCTAGCGGCTTTGAATAAGGCTGATCTGGCAAATCTTAAACAAAAATAAATTAAGGAGCGTAGTGGCGACATAGTATAAGCTATGTTTCTCTAGGTGGCAAGGTGGTGGGTGCCGAAGCATCTATAAGTTGGAAGTTCGAATCATACCAAGGGCAGACATTTCGGGCATTTCCACTTGAATACCTGCGTCTATACACTGCTAATTTGATACCTTTAAATTCTTTTGATCTATTGAAAAAAAAGGCTATTTTTGGCGATATCGAATTTCACACATCATGTTCCCTCTCGCCGATGTTTTGGCGGTTTTGACACATTCAAAAAACATTTAGCTGCATAAAAGTGCGGTACTAAACTTTTAAATACGGTTTTTTACCTAGTATACCAAGAGAATTTAAAAACTTGTAATGTTTCAGTGCATGATTCGTAAGTGTTAATTCTTTATGCTATGAAACTGAGACATTTTAGTTAATGTTGATATTATTGACCAACTTTACCGGAAGTAAAAGAGTGCGGGTAATGTAAATATTAAGTAAGTCAATAAAAAATAGAATAATATCTACTTAGTATGAATTTAGATACTTACTTGCAAACTTCGAACTTGCATTAACAGACAGAGCGTCAAATGGCCAAAGATTCTTTTTTTCTCCCGTGAGTAATGGTTTTTCGTCAATTTGAATTTAGCGGACAAAACTAAAACGAAAAAACACACTTGATCTCTTTGTTATCAGTTTCAAGTTTCAACGAGCTGTTAGTTGTCTCTGAAAGTCCAGTTTGCCAAACAGTTTACCACTTTTGGTTTTATGGAAACTATAATTATGACTAACATGGCAGTTTACAAAAAAATTCCATATAAATCCTTAATTACATACTTGTCTCAATGACTAAAAACTCAAACTGTGTTTTAGATCATGATTCGTAAACGACTCACGCCATGTACAGTTGTAAGCCTGGTGCTGACGCCCAGCCCCTTCAGAAGGGCGAGATGGGCTCTACATGGTTATAATTTCTATATAAAAGACCTGTCCGCGGCCCGAGCGCGGGCTCGGATAAAAAACACGAAATGGGTGCTAGAGCCTTTTTATACATTAGGCGAAATAGAACCCAAACCAAGAGATAAGCTACGCCATTTGGGAGGGGCCGGCCAGGCATTGCATGCTGGGCTGTATCGTCACAGATTGCTGGAGAAGGTAAGATTGGCAATTACAATTCATCACACCTTCCTACCCCCTCCCCTCCCCTGCCTTTTCACAGACACACATAAAAATGTACATACAATCCAAACAACTCTTGCTCACAAGCAGCCAGTTATGTAACGGTTCCAATATACATCTCCTCATATTCATATTTTTCTGCCCTTCAGCCCAAAAAAAATGCATCATTTCATATGAATTATTTAGTTATCAGCATTTGAAAGAGCACCTTTATCCACCAACATCTATCAATTTCATGCTAAACCTATTTTTTTTCCTTCTTTTTGCTGCCAGCCGGGATACTCCATATGTGAGTCCGTCCTCGAGAACAACAGGATGCCTTATGTCGCGCAGAGATTCGAGATTCTATACAGTATTTACGTCGCCATAAACAACGACTCGAATAGGGCACTCGACTGTACGCAGATGTGCGCATGCGTTGCGATTCCGTTATGAACATGAGCCACAAAAAGCCAGTCTGTCTTCTATTTATATAGACGTGTTGAGCAGCTTTTGGCAGGTCCGATAAGGTGCTGTGAACTACCTGTTCATCACCTTGATGTCTGTACTACAAAAACCTTTTTACTAACGGTCCAAACGGAAGTTTGCCTGTTTCGACTTATTTTTGCATTACTTTATTTATTATCATTCGAATCTAGAAACCTTATTCTTGTTACATTCCGTGTATCTATCTATCTATCTATCTTTCTATCTATCTATCTATCTATCTATCTATCTATCTATCTATCTATCTATCTATCTTTCTATCTATCTATCTATTTTTCTATCTACCTGTCTATCTATCTATATATCTACCTATTTATCTATCATCTATACATAATAGCCTAGTCCTACATTCGTTTCGTCGCGACACGTGTTTCACGCCTTATCTATCTATCCATCTATCCATCTATCTATCTATTAATCTATCTATCTATCTATGTATATATATATCTATCTTTAAAACTGCATTTTTTCCTTTTTTTTTCTAAAATGAAAATATTTGTTTTTTAAATTTTTTGGCATTTCAATGTTCAATTTTGTTCCTTAAAGAAGTTTTTATCAATTAAACTTTCTCATCACATTTGATATGAAACTTTCAAGCTATTTTTTCTCATTCTGGATTTATTACTCATTTTTTTTAGGTCAGTGTCATTAGAAATGAAAACACAACTGCGGACACATCCAGTTTTGTATTATTACTGTCAACATATTATTTTTGCCATTCTGCTTTTTCTTCGTTCGAATGCTCTTTTGTTTGTGGTTGTTTCTTTTTTTTTTTTTTGAAATTATTAAGCCATGATCATTATAATACATTTAGATCACGATGGATTATAGCATTCTGAAAATAAATGCATTTTGAAATTGAAGTTTGTGCAACTACATGTAATTACTATGATATTATCACAGCGCAGCAGAGCATCTGTGATAAGTTTGGGGCGCTATCTAAACATATAATTATCATCATCATCATCACCATCATCATCATCATCATCATCATCATCATCATCATCATCATCAATCATCATCATCATCATCATCATCATCATCATCATCATTATTATTATTATTATTATTATTATTATTATTATCATTATTATTGCTAAAATTATTATTATTATTATTATCATTGTGATTAGTATTATTATCATTATCATTATTATTATTCAACTTCTCTCGAAAATTATTGCTTAATTTTTGTTTGCAATCCCTGTCGTTATAAAAAGACATAAATTTTTGCATCACAGCAATGAATTTGACCTATATCTCCAAAATGTCCCGTGGGTGTTAGGGTCAGCGGAGGTTACCATTCAATAACCTCTTCCGGATTCCCGCCATTCCATGTTTAATTTTATGTTACGCGAGTGCCGATAGGTCTAGAAAAGTAGCAGCATTTCATTGGTTGGTATAAATAGTAATGGCGGATTTCATTTGGTATGCTGCTTGGGTTAGATACTATGTAATTGTCACTTGAATTTTCTTGCCTCTTGGGGCTAGGCTGAAGATTTTGTATACGAACTCGTATACATATCTATATCTAGTCTTTTTGCATGTAAAAGAAATACTTAAATTAATTATATCTTTCACGGCTATAAAGCACAGTGGAAGTAATTGTTTTGGGATGACAAATTTGAGTGACAAATATTCTGTCATTCTGTTCCAGATCTAGATCTACCGAATGATGTACGAAAGCCAGTCAACACCGATACACCCAGTCCCACTCCCAAGGCAAGATTAGAGAAGGGATTTTGGCCTGGAGAGTATCAAGAAAAGTAAGGATTTCATACAATGCTATGACAAGCTGACCAAGGTTCGAGTCCAAGGATGGAAACTTGGTGGATGTCTTTTTTTTAACCATCTAGATCTAGTCTAACTAAGGCTGTTAAAAGTGACCCTAAACAACATCCCAAACAGCACCCCAAATAAAATCCGCCACAACGCGGTTTGTTGACTATTTCCGGGTAGTAATAGGTCAGATTCATTCAAAACAGTGCTGCCTTCTAAGGCGCGTAACAATAGAAGTTTGAATAATTTTCCCCGCACGTTTTCTTCTAAGTTTGACTTGATTTATCAGGTTTTATCTTATTTTCAAATGCATAGTAGGCTATAATTTATCTGTTGTTTCTTTTTAATTGTCAAGCAAAGGTAGACAGATGGGCCATAAAAACGACAGTGGCCAATTTTTACATTTATTACATGGTAAATAATTTATATGGTTTGTTACTAATAGTTATCAAATATTAAACATACTCTCGCATATCAAAAACACTATGTTTTGTTTGTTTTAAATTAAAATTACAATGAATTAGATTTGCGGACATGTTAACGATGATCAGAGGTGAAAGTCTCAATTTTATTGTATAGAGATATTTAGACCTTATGATTACCCTTCAATACCAGCACTGAAGCTTTATTCGTTTTGCTGGTTTCTTTCCTCTTTAAACCCATACTAGAAGTAGAATAAGAAGAGGTTAAATTTTCAGTTCAGTTTCTCTTTAGCCCCGAGGAGATTTTTTACTTGAAATCAGAGGGTATGGTAGTATTACATTATTTGCAATATTACTCTAGAAAATTCCTCTTGATTTATGCACCCAATCCAGATGGCGTTCCTTATTATGACAGAGTCGCTCATTCTCCTACACAAAAAGGAGGTGAGATTAGGTGTCTTACCTACGGGCTCTGAGGCCTAGCGGTAAGACACTCGCTCAGAGATCGGGAGATGCGTGGTTCGATCCGCGGCCGAGTCAAACCAATGACTTTAAAATTGGTATTAGCAGCTGATCCGCCTAGTGTCTGGCATTATGGATTTAGTGTTAAGTCTGGTCGGCCCGGTGTCAGGATAATGTAACTGGGTGCGATGTACGCAAGAGCTCTTTACATCGCAGTGTGGCAGGACGTTTTCAATTGTCCCAAGCGCCGTCTCTGATATAACCTTGAAGTTGACTGGGACGTAAAAAATTCAAACAACCAACCAACTAAGTGTCTTAACAATTTCCAACCACAATACCGATGCCATGAGCGCCACTTCTCATAGAACGAATCAGACTAACCTCTTCAATGAAGTCAAAGGGTTTTGATAAGACAAGATACCATTACTTTAATTTCATTTCAATAGTAATGACAAAACACAACAATTTAAGTTCCAAATCATCTCTGCGTTGTTTTCTCTTTCGCGTTTTTTTATGTTTAGGCTACAGGTTTTTACAATATATTTTTGTCATGATTAAGTTTTTCTTGACTTCATTTTACATTTAACTTTTTTTTTCTTAATTTTGTGTCTTAATAGTTTCGTAAAGAGAAAACAATAAAAAGTTAATGTCTCCTCAAAACACCCCAAAACAGTCGAGTATATCGACAGCAATTTTCTGAAATCCTTTAACTCTTTATACTTAAGTTCTTTAGACGGTACTTTTATTTTTTTAACCTTGAGTGTGTGTGTGTGTGTGTGGATTGATATACTATCCTTGTTTGGGAAAGACGAAAAAAAACCCCAGCCAAATTTGATTGAGCTGCTAAGCTACTATATAATAAAACAAATTAAATCAACAAATCACAAAACTAGTTTTTTAATATCTTTATTTCTGAATTGTCTACAACTATTCTTAATAGGTCGTTCAACTTGCGGTTACTATTACTGAGTATCGATCTAGCTCTGGTGTAGATCTAAGCCATTTATACTTTCAGTCAGATACTGCAGTTGTGATATTCATGCTATTAACATCATGCGTAGTATCCCAATATGTAATTTCAAAAGACGCCATTTTAAGCTCTTATATACAATTTTTTTTAAATCAGGAGAAATTTCGGTGACCGAAAAGTACCGATGGTTATTAAGTCTTTTTTTCTAGTAAAGAGACTTTAAATATACAGGTTTGCTTTAACACAGGTCAAGTTTCTCCATGATTGCATTGCTCTATATATCTACCCTTTATAAGATATTCAAGGCCTATTAGCTCCAATTTACACTTTTTTAGCTAAAAAATTCAATATAAAAACTCAAGGTAAAGTGATAGACTATGGAACAGATGTCTTAATAGATGGCTTCTTTATAAAAACTATTACAAATTAATTCCAAATTCCTAATACTTTTATTTAACAGGAACAATACTTGTGCTACTGGCGTTAGACGGTCTATTTGTTCTCTTAATATATGAATTCATTAGATTGTACTGCTGTGTCGTCATAATAGCTGGCATCGTCATCATAGTAATAGGACAGTTCATTCATCGAATACACTTCACCAAAAGTGTAGTGGCCAGAGCTCATTTGCGTTGGGAACTCTTTCTGTTCCATCTGAGGGGCTTGTGTATTTTCCCCTGTAGTTGTAGTTCCAACTTCATCCTTTGGCCTGCAAATAGGAAAAGACGATAGAGTGAGAAACGGAGACAGGGGAAAAGATTGAGAAAAACCCAGGGGAAAGAGAGAGAGAGAGTGAGAGAGAGAGAGAGAGAGAGAGAGAGAGAGAGAGAGGATCTTTTAAATTGACACTTCAATCATTCATTATTATCTATACATTTCTGAAAGTTTTGAAGCCGGAAAGGTGTGATGTTCAAACTATTTTATGCCTTTTAGTTTAGAAATCACAACATCCGGCTCGTTAAGTCTGGTTGTGTGATAATTCTGTATTAAATTTCACAGAGTCTTAAACGTGGTCACAAAGATTATTATTCAATACAGACGGTTTAAATGTCATATGCTTATTTATATTGGTATAGATGTATGAAACATTGATACCGTTTCGCACACAAAATCATGTAAGACATTGACAGCAAACTTTTACATACAGGAGAAAAGCTGGAATAAGGCAGACAGTCAAAACGACCCCAGCAAACGCCAGCGACGATAAAATCGCGGCCAACGTAGAAACGTGTCCTTTTTGGTCAATCGCATTGTAAGCTGGTTTGAGAAAAAATTTCGTTGAGTAATGGTTTTTATTTATTTGTTTTACACTAATAGTTGTTGCATTACGGAAAAAATTTACGGGAAAAAGATATAACAAAAACTTAATTTTTACCCGTAGATGATAAATACACTGTCTTCCCTTTATGACCCTCAACACACCCTGATCTAAACCGAAATGTGGCTAAAATAAAAAAAAAATTAAAACATGATACTAAAAGATCCAGGTAGGCCTATGTGTTATAGGGCTCGTAATGTCAAAGAAGAGTGTAAAATCTTTTTTTTTTTAATCTGAGGGTTCGCTTTGTTCTTTTTTGCTCTTTGAGATATAGGCATATCTATCCAATTTAAAAATTGTTTAAAATAACATGGAAAAGTTTAAACCCTTAAAGTTTTAAAGTTTGATTAAAAGTTCTGCCTTAAATACGAATAATGTGGTGTTCTCCCTTTCCTCTGGTTGAAAAATGAGTTGCTCCGTATTTTCGATTTTCCATATTTCTTTTGGCGCAATCGGTAGGACGGTTGACTGCTATCTGAGAGGTCCCGGGTTCGATTTAGCCAGTCCGGGCTAAATTATATTTGCTCCCCTGTGCCCATCCAGCACTTGATGGGTAGCTAGGTCTCTTAAGACTCTGCGAAAGTAAAGGCGGCGAGGAAAGCAATGGCAAACTACCTCACTATGCCGTGTGCCTAGAAAAACAAGGACCCTGCTCCTTGTTCCCCTACGCTCATGTCGAGTATGGGACTACTCAGCGTGGCAGAGTGGTTAACGCGTCGGACTCGCGATCTGGAGGTCGTGGGTTCGATTCCCGACCATGCCATGTTGCAGTTGCCTTGGGAAAGCAATTTACCCTAACTTTCCCCAGTCCACCCACCTGTAAAATGGGTACCCAGCTACAGGCAATTCTTGAGTTTGTGATATGCGCCTGCAACACCCTGCATATGGGTTTAAAGTGGCCTTAAATGTACTGGTCTGCTGGGGCATTAGTGGCGCTGCTCTTGTGGCGACACAGTTACGCTGAGTAACGAAGCCAAATTTCCCGAAAGGGATTAATAAAGTGTATTAAAAAAAAATAAAAAAAAAATTACCCACCAATCACAAATGACTATTACATCATAATTGTCTTAAAGTTTCTGCTAAATTACTAAGGTTTCTGTGCATTAATTGTAATAAGCAAATTTATCCAGGAAAGTGTTTTTTTTTCTGTTTGTTCATGGTACGAGGAGCGGCGCCTTAACCTAAGACACTCTTGGGCTTCAGGCTATTGCTCTGTAATCAAAACTTCTCGAAAGTTAATTCTTTTACAAAACTATACTAATTTGTTTCGGGAAATTTGGCTTCGTCACTCAGCGTAACTGTATCGCCACAAGAATAGCACCACTTATGCCTCAGCAGGCCAGTACACTTTAAAGCCACTTTTAACTCATATGCAGGGTGCTGCTGGCGCATGTCACAAATTCAAGCACTGCATGTAACCGGGTACCTATTTTACAGATAGTGAACTGAGAAAAGTTAGGGTAAAATTCAAACGCGCACATCAACTCCCTCGCAAAACAAAAATGTCTTCGTCGAATTATGACACTTAATTTAACTTACAACCAGGTTTAACCTTCTTAAAGAACTAAAGCAAGATTTTCATAATACAAACCTTCCGCCTTACTGACGTTACACAGAGGACCTTCGTTTCCATTCTCACAACCGAACAGACACAAACCGTTTGTATGGTCACACAACTTGTCACGACCGCGACAGTTAGGGCTACACTTGCTGGAACAATTCGCCCCGTACGTGTTGTTGGCACAAGCTTATAACATTAGAAGGAAAAATTAAAACATTAGCAAGAACTGAATTGTCAAACAATAACAACAATAATTCCAATAAATGAAAGACAGTAATAAGATTTCAACAAGTGTAGAAGAACTTTTCTAATCTCCATGCCAGTGAGATTTAACCGTCCTTGCTAGAACATGCTGGTTTATGAGGAGGCGTCTATTATAGAATGAAATAAAAATATTTAAAAAAATCAATTAGCTCTTATACCTAGGACTTTAATGCAATTAACGCTGCTCTATGTTGGGGTGCCGACTTCTCAGAAAAGGGGCGCTGATCATGTCTTTGCATCTAATCTCATTCCTTATAAAGAAGTAACCGTTTTTATTACAGTAAAATATCACTTGTTCATTAACTTAATTCTTAGGCCCACGCACGAGGAGGGTATTTACAAAGTCATTTGTTAACAAATTTTAGAGTCCTATAAATTATCAGTTTACATCTTTCTATGCAGCGGTCTATAGAAATCCGCAGTTGAGTCTGCGAAAATTACAATGATACTTCAGTGCGCTTTTATGCCTGTCTTTTTACTTGTTCGTCAGTCATCTCAGTAAATGGTTGTGTGACCTGATTCTTTACTGTCTGTTTGTCTGATGTCTGACATTATTATATATGTGCGCTTTTAAGTCAACATAGAGAAAGAGAGAAAGCTGTCGAAACATGATTATTTTTTCCCTAAAATAACGATCTATTGAGAGATACAGTGAATAAAAATGGAGATTAGGAAAGGCTGTCAAAACTTTAGACCTAGGAAACCAACCATATCCCCTAGCAAAAGAACTAACGTGAACAGGCGACGGATCGGCCTGAAACTACTCGCTAGCAAACTGCCCTGCCCTGTCATACAACAAGTGTTTCATGGACGTTGGACCGTCAAGGGATACAACTGGAAGAAATCGTCAATATTGGAAGCTGAATAGATTATTGTCCCTGTTAAAATTCAATTCTGGCATTTTTTTTTCTTTTCTTTAATTTTTTAATGATAATGGCAGACAGTTTTTTTCGGCAGTGATGAGGTTAAGAGTTCAAACGAGTAGACTACTAAGCTACCCAATCCAAATGCCTTACACATAGATAAATGTCTAAAACACTGGTCTTTCATGTGGTTTCTTTTTTACTAGTACCAGCAGGAAGCTCGTTTTTTTGTTTAAAAAAAAACATGTTATTATCTTTAAGGCAAGTTATAGATCTCTGCTAGATCTAAAGACCTTTGGTTGTTATTCTCTCGTTTAAGCATTTCTATATCTTTTTGTCTTGTACATCTAAGGCTTGTTTTAAATTGTCATGCCCCCCCCCCTCTTGCCTCTATTTTCCTCCTTCATAGTTTCTCACTAGCCTACACAGGCTAGACAGTTTATCTTTAAATTGAATCTCAACTCTAAAACTTTGAAAAAGTTTGCCTAGTCTTCTTACCAAACAAAAAAACCCCAAGGACAACACAACCCCGTAACAATCTAATTAATGGTTGCCTGACAAAACCTGACACAGACCTGCATCACACAGGACACCTTGATACCCATCTTCGCAACCGAAAACGCAAGAGCCGTTTACAAAGTCACAGGCTTTGACTGCGCCTTTACACAAAGGGCTACACGGTTTCTTGCAATCTGCTCCGTACATATTATTCATACACCCTGGATTGAGATTAAACACACAGTAGGGATAGTTTAGATGATTTCTATACACGGGGTAAAACGGAAATGAAATTATTACTTCATATTGAAATTTTAAAAAGAAAAGCGTGTGAGTTCATCAAGAATTCTACCACCACCACCACCATCACCACCACCACCACTACTACTACTACTACTACTACTACTACTACTACTACTACTACTACTACTACTACTACTACTACTACAATAACTACTACTACTGCTACTACTATTATTACTACTACTACTTCTACTACTACTACTCCTACTGCTACTACTACTGCTACTATTATTACTGCCACTATTATTATTACTACTACTGCTGCAACTACTTCTACTACAGCTGCTATGCTGCTGCTACTACTACTACTACTACTACTACTACTACTACTAC
>BMAT01002671.1:173871-192950 GCA_019649035.1 Elysia marginata | reverse complement strand
GGGGGGGGGGGAGAAATTAATCATTCTTGAAAAAAGTTTCGCAAAATTATGACATTTTGTCCGATTTTATTATAATGAACCTGGAAATCGTTCACAGATGAAAAACGCTTTCTTGTCGCAAGACAGATGTTTCCAGTTGGGAGGCGTTCCCTGCTCTAGTACAACGCAGTCCGCTATAATACTGCTGGCGTATTTCCAACTCGTGTATGTAACCTAGATGGTACAAGGAATCAGTTAATTTATAAGATCGACCCTTCTATGCTTATGAAGGTCTTTACACAGAAAAAAACAAAAAACTCGCGACTTGTGCCACTACAAAGCTTGAGCGCCGCCGACGACAACGTAAAACGTAATAACACCCTTAGGTAGCGTGGGTTTTACATTAGACGATTGGCTGACGGGCCTCTTCAGCCCATCAGCCATTTCGGATTACCTCCGCTATGGGCTCCGTCCTCCTCAGCGGGCCCGTAGCGAATAAAATCAAATGAGTCGGATATCGCAATTATTGCATTACAAGACATTGGTATTTTGAACACAGCGTTTTTCATGACTTCCAAACATTATAAAATTTTAAAATTTTATAAAAGTACATCAAATTATAAGGAAAGGTATTGAAAAACCAATGCTTTTTATTTAAATTAAAATATAAAGAAAACGAGAAATACAGTTACAAAGGCATTTTCTCAAAAATTTCAATTTTTATATATTGGACTCATTGGCACCAGTGGCATTTCAGATAAGGTCCTTTAAAAGCGTTCACGGTATTAATTAATTTTTTTCCTGCTCAAATGGATTCATAGCTCTTATAACTCAGTCATATTTGACAAATTCATCATTTTTATTCAAATATGTAAAAACTTTTACAGTATAATAATTGTATCCCCTCTTCAATTTATATCTAAAACTATTATTATTATTTCAGGAGAATTTTCCTACCTTATGTTTAAAATCCAACCACCTGTAGCCACTTTGATGATGTTTTAAACCAATCCAAAAGTTTTTAGGTTGTCCCCTTCCTCTCTGAACAATTTGGTCTGGTGGCAAAATTTTTAACGCCTTTTTTAGTAACAGGGCCTGTAATAGTTATACGTTGGTATGAGGTAATCTTTGAAATTATTTTGCTTTTGGAAAATTGCCATGAAAGCGACAAAACAAGATTTCACAAAATAAATATTTACCACTCAAGTTTCTACGGCTTTAGGTAAAAGAATACGGGTATAAAAAAATTACTGGAATTATCCTTAATTAAAATTTTACGTGCGAAAAAAGTTAAAGTTTAGGAAAAGAAATATGGCCATTGGCGTCTTGCAGGTGTATAACCTTAAGAATGTAAACTACATAAAGCAAACAACGATTTGAGCATTTAATAGCGGTAGTTTAAATGATTTCCAGTCTCTATAAATCAGTTTACTTTCGACACGCTCAGACGATTCCCTTTTTCATTAACTCTTTGTACGATATACCAGGATAATTTGAAGTTAAGGAAAAAATGTATTGAATTTTTTTACAAGACTATAAAGTTATAATCTTTATAGAATTGTATAAAACCGCTCTAAATATTCTGAGTGAAAACGGTTTTTTTCCCCTTAAAGTTACATTGTTCTTATATCCAGACATTCGTGTGCCCATGGCACTGGTCCTTGTAAAGTTTTCCAAATATGCAGTGGGTGGTCTGCTTGCATTTCCTCTAGCTTCCAATTTTTTTTGCTTTAAGCACAGTTGCCATTTGACTGGTTCTTTTGTTTTGAAAATTTCGTGACCCATGTATTTGAAACACCGCAAAATTACAACTTTTAGAATTTCCCTTTTTGCGGATAATTATTTAAGTATGCTGTTGTTAGTTTTTTACTAGTCCATTCCACTTTTAGAAGCCTACTGTAGAACTATGCCACTGCGGCTTCCAGTCTTTTCTCATCTGAGTTTCTACATAATTATTGTCCATGCGTCATACCCTACCATTAGGTTCTTCAGATGACTATTTTTGGTGTAACATTTCTATTTTTGCTCTGACCCACTTTAGAAGGTGCTATTGTCCGCTTTGGTTGAATTAAGATACTTAAACATTTAAAAGTTTTAGAACTTTGTACTGTTCAGAAGTGAAATTCAAGCTGAGGAGAAATGTAGACGTAAACTATTGGAAATGCATAAAAATTTCAAGTAAACCTTTTACAAGATATAAAAAAGAGGAAAGAATTCCAGGCAGAATTTAAAAAATTCAATTACTCCCGGAAATGGAACAGGAAGCTATTGACTCAAGGTGGAACAGGATTAAGGAAAACATGGCATTAACTTATGGCTCAGTTCTTGGACATAGGAAGATAATATATAATCATTAGATGTCACATAAATCATTGGCCAAAATTCAGAGACGAAGAGGAATAAAAGGTAAACTGAACAGATGTAAGCCAAGGACAGAAACGAAACAAGCACGAGGAAAATGTTCAATAGCTCACCGAGATGTCAACCGGTCCATCAAGGGAGATTAGAAAAGATTCCTAGATAAACAGACAGAGACAAATGATCAAGCGGAAGAAATTGGAAACATGAGACTGGTACACCAGATAACACAGGCACTCTCAGGAAACCAAAGCAAACCAGCAATACCAGTCAAGTATTGACAAGGAGGTATATTTTCATACAACAGGGACAGCCGGCAAATTCTGAGGAACATTTTGAACAATTACTGAATCGACCACCACCAGAAAACTCGCCAGGTATTCTCCAAGCTAGATTTGACCTGCTTATAAATCCAGAGCCGCCATCTAAAGAGGGAAAGAACTAAGGCAATAAAAGTTTTGAGATCTATAAAGCAGCAGCTGCCAGACCTCATTCCACCAGAAGCACTAAAAGCAGATATTCCTAAATCAGTTGATATCCTCCATTATCTAATTGCAAACATTTGGTAACAGGAGAAGGTACCATATAACTGGAAATAGGGACATTTGATAAAACTACCGAAGGAAGAAGACTTGAGTCATTGCAGCAATTGAAGAGGTAGCACACTTTTGTCTACACCAGGGAAAGTCTCAGAATCATCCTTGAAAGAATGAAACATGCAGTATATGGAAAACTAAGAGATGACAAGTAGGGTTTAGAAAAAAATCGGTCTTGTCTATACTAGATTGCAACCTTGCGAATATTTTAGAAGGGTAAACTGGGTGATATTCTTCAATTTTCATCAACTCTAGCGACTATGAAAAAACCGTTGACAGTTTGGAGAGGCAGACTATGTAGAAAATTACAAGACATCGTGGTATCCCAGAGAAATTAGTCAGTATTTTTAAATCTCCATACGACAGTTCTTACTACAGAACCTTTGACCAGGGTTAACTATTTCAAAGTTTCCACAATCAGATCTAGTTACGCCAAAGATGTCTTGTGTTACCCTTTCTGGTTATTTTTTGGCTATTGAATGTGTTTGGAAGGAAATTTCAAGAGGTAAACAAAATAGATTCAGTGGAGCTTATGACACCAGGTAGATGACTGAAAATTTTGCCGATGTCCTGGCGTCGCCTTCACATATTAAAGGTCAGATACATAGCAAAACTGAGGACCTAAATATAATATAAAAGAGTTTTGGGCTTTGATAGGTCAGGAGCAGAAACTAAAGAGGCAATCATACTAGGAACAGGTGGGTCAGAGGGAGTAGTTTCATTTACATTTTTAGGAGTTATTATTGACATGAAGGGTGGAACAGATGCAGGCTTTAAATGGAGAATCGGACAGGCAAAATCAACATGCAGACAACTATAAAGGATCTTGAGAGCTGGAAACATATCTCAAAAGATCAAGATCATACTTTTCAATTTGAACGTCCGTCAAATCGCTGTTTCTGTATGGGTGTGAAACTTGAAGGCCACACCGTGGGCAATTACGAAAGTGCAGATCTTGATTAATAAATGTATGCGGGGTTTTCTGAAAATATAATGGCATGACAAGGTAAGGAAGAGGGAGGTTTGAAGGCAAACAGGGTAGAAACCAGAGGAGGAGGAAATCGGAATGAGGAGGTGTCGTTGGATTGGACACACACACTGAAGAAACCATAACACAACATCACCAGACCCGCACCACAGTGAAACCTACAGAGGAATAGATGCAGGGGTAGGCTCAGTAAGACATGAAAGAGATTGGTACAGGAAGAAGTGGCAATGATGGGAAAAGGGTTGGGTCATCTTGAAAAGCTTGCCCATGACCAGAGTGGATGGCACTTAACTGTGTGTGGCCTATACGTTGACAAGGGTGAAGGGCATTGATGACTGTTCATACTGACTTCCTGTTGTTCTAGTTTCTGACACACTTTAATGTGCTTGGATTTTTGTCTTTTTACATTGAGTTGTAATCCTGCTTTCTTTCTGTTTAATATTATTTCCATACTAGTTGTGTTATCAAAAAGTAAGTAGCAAAGTATCATCTTCGTACCGTAAATGTGTAACACTGATTCCTGTAATTGTAACACTCAATCCGTATAATTATGTTTGTCCCTGGAATTACTTGCTTTGCGTGTATATTAAAGAGGCAAGGTGAAAACATGCCTACTAGGCAGTACTAGGACTCCCTTTTCAATAATCAGAGTATGGGCAGGTCAAGTTAGGCCATACTTGATATGAAACATCATCTTATCTTTGATAAAATGCAATAGTTAAGGCATAAAATAGTTATGATGATTTTTAGTTTTAAGATGAATCCGTAAATAACCATACCCGATAAGAATTGATTTTCTCCGGAACCCAAAATCATTACCAGATCTCCACCTTCTCTCTTGCATATTTCTCTTGCATCCCTCGCTGTTTGGCTTTGGCGGAAAACTTTCATACAACTCATGGAGACTGCACTTGGGTACCAAGTATGTGGACAATGTTTAACTGCAAATAAATTAATGAAATTAGAAATCGTTCGACAGGCCTGGGTATTGTATGGCATGCATCTAGCCTTTTAAAAGATTTTCTAAACTCAATTGTATGTCAAAACAATCTATTCATGTTTTAACGTTGTTTCTCCCGCCCCCCCCCCTCCAAAAAAAAAATCATCAAAGTCCGTAAGCACTTATTGCTTTTGTGCTTACTATGTTTAGATGTTTTCGATTTGCTTAAAGATTTGAGACTTTATTGAATTGTAGGGTCTGTTTTTTTTACTCTAAAATAACGCACTAAGAGTGTCCGCCATTCTTGTGGAGTTAAGGTATTCGATCTTTTTTCTTCTTTTTTTTTTTTTGATTCAATCAAAAAATTCTAGACTTGCGTATTGAATTGTCTCAGGCTAAAATTGATGTGGCACAAAGTCTCCATTTTTTTCTAATTTTTTTTCAAATAGTCAAAGAAATCTCAATCATAAAGGTACGCATGGTACTTTTTTGGTGGTGATATTGCATAACACCTGTACTCTATCTTGTTTATTTCATTGTGAGAACGATTATTAACCTTAACTTATATCTCTGTTTTAAAGAGTGGCTACTTGTTCATGAGTTTTAAAAACACAAGGCCATATTTCAGTCCATAAAGTTCCTGAAGAGTTTCTTTTTAGCAGTGTTGCCTACTGTTACCTGTGAGTCTAGGCTACGTTTTTTAGGGGTAGAGAAGGTGTAGAGTAGGGAGAGGTGTCACGATCATCGTAGGAGTCTCCGGGACTAGGAGTAGGACTTCTCTCAAGATTATTATTATTTTTTATTCCACTCTCAAGTCAAATTACTGCCTCAAGGCGCATTTAAATAAAAAAAAACACTTTCACCTACTTAGCTCAGAATCATCGTCGCTATATTCAGACTTCCCACCAGGTCATATTCGCTAGACACTTGACCTCAATATTATCTTACCGTTAAGTTTACGTTAATCAAGTAAATATTTGCTACACTGGCTTTTCTCAGAACCATCGTCGACACGCGTGGGCTTCCCTTAGAAGCATTGCCGCAACACTCAGAGAGCTCCCTCAAAACCTATGTCGCTACACTCATAGAATTTTCTGAGAACAATTTTTTTCTACTATAACTCAAACTTCCCCTCAGAACCATTTTTGCTGTTGTAACCCAGACTTTTTTTTCTTGAAACCATTGTTGCTACCGTAACTCAGACTTTTTCTCAGAGCCATAAGATACCTTAAGTACACGCACCGTGTCTCACTACGCGTACGTGAAAATCGGGAAAGCAGATGGAGGAAACATAAAAATAATGGAACCAGTTTCTAAAAATAGAGCCACAGACGTTCCCGTCATACTCACGCGTTGCTGCTTAAAGTCTGTATTGTTGCTACCGTAACTCGGACTACATCTCAGAGCCATTGTTGCTACCGTCAATCAGACTTTATCTCAGGACCATTGTTGCTACCGTAACTCAGAATTCCCCTCAGAACCATTGTTGCTACCGTAACTCAGAATTCCCTCTCAGAACGATTGTTGCTACCGTAACTCAGAATTCCTTCTCAGAACGATTGTTGCTACCATAACTCAGATTTGCCTCTCAGAACCATTGTTGCTACCGTAACTCAGAATTCCCTCTCAGAACCATTGTTGCTACCGTAACTCAAAATTCCCCTCAGAACCATTGTTGCTACCGTAACTCAGATTTCCCTCTCAGAACCATTGTTTCTACCGTAACTTAAAATTCCCCTCAGAACCATTGTTGCTACCGTAACTCAGAATTGCCTCTCAGATCCATTGTTGCTACCGTAACTCAGAATTCCCATCATAATCACAGTCATCACATCCGCATTTCTTTCAGAGCCATTTTCGTTACACTCCGAGATTTTCAAGGACATCTTCGCTTCACGGATAATTTTTCAATAACGCTTTCGTTTCACGGATAATTTATTTTGAGTAACATTTTCGCTGGATGGATACTTTTTTTCCATAACCATTCACGCTACAACCAGACTTTCATCATAACTTAACACGTATAAGGCCTTGATTCTTTAAATGCATCATTTCCCTGTTGTAACTTTTACAAGTATATTACATGAATTTGTTTTCACTCGAAAATAAAATGTATTGTGAATAAATTCGTTCGTGCAAGTTATTTAAAACAAAAGAATGACATAATTTTACCTGGTATTTTTTCACAAATATGTCCCGCCCGGGAGCTGCATGAGCGTGGAAACCATTTCCATCCATGTCTATTAAAACTAATGTAGAGACATTCAGGTACATTTTTTCTATGTGGACTCACGAGACCAAAATCAAAGTAGTTCACCTGATAAAATATACAAAAAAAAAAACATTTTGGCTACAGTACAACGCGGATGAATGTGTATACAATACTTCATAAAACGTCGATTGATTAAAGCACAAAAGCTTTAAAGCAGCCACCTGCAAGAATACTTTACTTTAAAGGCAAACTAAACATGTCCATTACTACATAGTCTAAATCACTTTTGCACAACTCTCTCCCTTTAACAATAAACAATAGTTTGCTTATAATGTAATATTTTAAAAAAAATATTTCGCAACCAAATGAATGTGAATGAATCAGAAATGTCTAACTTTATATTAGAAGGTGTTGATTTTTAAATGCTTTTTTTCTGAGGTACCAGATGCAATAAAATGCATTAAATTCTCAAAAATTATTTTAAAAAGATATTGAAATTCCTATGACTTTTATATCTAGAAAAAAGGGATATATGTCTTGCATTTTGTCTAAATGAGTCGTAAGTCGAATGGCTGAGTTTTGAGATGTAGGCATTAAAATTTCAGTGGTTGTTCAGAAATCAACTTTCTTTTATTTTAGATTTTGATGCTGAAACCAATTCTAAAAAGTTTTCAAACCTAATTCATGTTGAATAAAGTTTCATGTTACATGTGTTTAATTTCAATTGCTATGATTGCTAAAGCCATTGCGCCTTTTTAGTTTTTTTAAAGCTTTAAATGCAATTTTCTCCCCTTTCTAAAATTTCACAAGTCCTAACCCTGCCGACTTCAAACGGCTTTAACTTCATATAAATAGCACATTCTGTATAAAAGATAACACATCTTGTACACGCTTAAAACACTTTATTACCGCTGTGCTTTCGTTCAGCCACTTGAAAAATGAATCATTCTTTGCTTTTATTGCCCCAATGGCATATCTATTAGGATGGTCTGGAAGGCGGTCTGGGAATAAGCATAAAGAAAATATCTAGCTAATGCATACCCATTTTTGACATTTTAGTTATGTTATCTTTGAAACAAGTGCAGTGTCTGGTCAGTATTTTGTTTTTTGTCCCTATAATCTATTTATAAAAATACTAGTGAGAGGTGAGCTAATTGAGCATCTTTTTCGCACTTTTTCGATCACAAAAGCCTACGATAAACTAAGAGTTGAGAATGGTGGTCGTTTTTTGTTTGCAAGATGCTTACATCTGTTGAGCAGTGCACGCGACGAGTCCTGTCTTAAAACGAAAAAGTCCATATTTGCATGAACTTTAATTAAGTCGGCCAAAGCGTGCAACATAAAGAATTTCTCCCTTGATAAATATAGCTTAGTTTCCATCCGGCCATGCGCTTTCGACATGAGAAGATTAGGGACAACACAATGAATAGCTACCATTGTCTGAGGACACGAATTTTTAACATTGCCAACCACCCCACTCTAATTCAAATTTCGAAACCTCTTTTTCATTAAATTCTTGGCTGATATATTATAAAAACATTATTAGGTTTTTATGATCTCTTTTTTTTTTCCTCAAATGTTTTACCAGGTTGTACAATCTAGATCTAAACGAAAAGTACTGTCCAAGGACATAACTGTCCGAGACCGTCGCTCGATTAACGCCTTAGGTCTAATTTCCAAAATCTACCAATTTTATTCCTTGGGTGACGGTCATGTAGGGAATGGAATGGCACTACTCGGTTTCCAGTGGGGAAGAAAAGGACAGCAACGTGAGCGCATTTGGAGGCGGTTTTTGTTTTAATTTTCTTTGCGTAATCTTTGATCGCCGATGTGTTGGCAGGCTTAAGTTCTACGCTGCCAGTTAAAATATAAAAATGTAGAAAAAAAATAGATCTAATCCAGATCAAGAATTCACACGGTTCGCTGCAGATCTTACAGTGACAGAAGCCGATTTAGCCTTTCTAGATCTAGGTTTGGAAGATTTAAAGACTGAGCAAAAGGTGGAAGAGGAGGGGATAGTAGAGGTAATGAAAGTGAATAAGGGAGCGCGATAAGTTAGCGATAAAGCAGAGAGTCTAGACATCGAAGCATACACGTATTGATCTAGATGTAGATCTAAATAAGGATACTTAGGTGAAAATTTAAGTGAAGTAAGAGAGGCATAGAAGTGGGACTATAGAGAGGAGCAGAAAAACAGTGCAGTGAGAAAAAGATAAAGCGATTCTGTTCTACGTGGAAAAAAATCTAAGACAGTTATAGACAGAGAAAAGATATACATACGGGAAGAAGAAAACGAATTAGTCTAATGTCTAAAATGTATAAGAATAATCAAAGAAGGCAAATTTTGGTACAACTCAACCTCTTTCCCACTACAACTAAGATCTTTTAATATGAAGAATAACAATGTCGCCAATTTCAGTTTATTTGCTTTTTTTTGAATATTGTTTTTGTAATATTAGTTATTTTGATGCTATGTTCTCAGTATCATGTTTCTACAGAGCCTGCAGGAACCAAGGCCTAGAAGGTTCATTAGCTTGCTGATTGATGTGAAAAAAAAAAAAGGAATCAAACATCATTTAGGCCCAGGACACCTTACAAAGAAAACATTTTTTGAAGTCGCTAAAAATTACTGCTGTGAATTTTGTAGATTTGTAACTCTAAAGCAAACACTAAAATCTACAGCCAATTAACAATTTGGGGGACCGAAGCTAGAAACTGTTTTAACTGAACTTATTATTCTACGTTATAAACAGCTTGGTTTAGTGGACTCAACGTGTTGCGGTCATTTATATTTAAAAGATGCGTTTTTCGCTGAAATCTTAGTATAAGAAACGAGATTGAAGACCCAATGGTGTAATATGAGATAATTATTAGTCAAGTTTTCACTATCGTTTGATCTCTATTCATACCCTGTAAACAAAATTTTAAAAAAAATATACTAACTGGAGTCTTTATCAATGCAAACATCGAAGAGGTGCTCTATTATTCTTTCTGCTGTGGGCTTCATTAAATGTTAGGATCTTCAAGCTGGGTAATCAAAGTGGATCAAACCTCGTGAAATTTTAGCTTTGGGGCTGAATTCTCAAGACATATCCTGAACATATACTGCGGTACTTTTACGAAACGATCATGGTTAAGTGGTAATGTATGTCTACAGACTGAGGTTATAAGTTAAATCGATGCCGATTCATGGCAGTAAAATGTACACTGCTAATTTTAAAAGGAAATGTGCTACCTGTCAAATAAATTTCCTACCATTCCAAGTTATTTACACCTGATTTAAAAAAATAATTTCATATCTTATACGACCAAAAATTAGCTTTATCTATGAAAAGCTAAGACTAAGAGTATTGCCGATGAATGGCTGTGGTAGGCATGAAAAGCCTTGTAAGTTATTAGTACTACATCATGTTTTACAATTTTGTTGTGAAATCTTTACTTTCCTTGTCATTTTTTACCTTTTTAAAAGCATTTGTGAAAATGTCGTAGAGTTTGTATGTTTTATACATTTCATGTTTTTTCTACCATGCTTATGTTACGCCTAGAGCTCACCTGTGAAAAAACTGGAAAAGCCTACAAAAATGAATTAATAAATACATCTTTAAGGCGCTAACATCACCGCAAATAGCATAATGATTCAAAAAGAAGATAAGTTGTGAAATTCTTTCTTAAACATAAACGAAGGAAAAGAGGAGAGACGGGTACGTGATTGAAAATGTAGTGTACATAACTTGACACCCTAGTCGATGATTTCCTGTTTGGATGATAGGCATCTGTCTAAGCATTTAAATAAACATTGGGTAAGTACCTTAGAAATATTTTTCTTAGTTAAAGGAAAAGCAAATCAAAAACGTACTCCGATAAGTTTTTAAAAGGCTACTACTTCTCAGAAAGTATGTGTTTTACCGAAACCAAAAGTAGCTACAGGTTTTAGAGAGAAAGAGACAGAGAGAAAGAGATAGAGAGACAGAAAGAGAAAGACAGAAAGACAGAGTCAGAGAGATTGAAAGGGAGAGAGGTGAGAAGAAAAATGCTCACCTATAATGAAACGATTCATCTTGCTATCCAGGATTTTGACCAGATCACCTCCATGACTTTGACAAATCCTTCTACCGTGACCCCAACTAGCAGTTTGACTTAGAGTGGAAATTCTGATACATGTTCCTGAGTGTGGATTCATAATCCATTCTTTGTCACAATCAACTACAAAAGAAGAAATTATACGACGAAGAGGCTATTAAAATTATTGATTCAAATTATTCAAACTTCTACAACTTATATTACTACTACTACTACTACTACTACTACTACTACTACTACTACTACCACTACTACTACTACAACTACTACTACCACTACTACTACTACTACTACTACTACTACTACTACTACTGCTATTAAAAAATATGGATTATAGTCTTCCACCTCCGAAGGCAGTCTCGAGACTTTACATAATTATTTCCCCCAACAGGCCAATACACACCAAAGCAAATTCAACTCATATTTCAGAGCATTACAGCACGGCTACCTGTTAGGCGCTCAAATACTAACGTTCTACAAATTTCAAGCACTGCCTTTAGCCAGTTACCCATTTTACAGGTGGGTTGGCTTAGGAAAGTGTGGATAAATTGCTTTCCTAAGTTACAGCCTGCGTAGTGGTTCGGAATCGAAGCCGCGACCGCTGGATCACAAGTCCAACGCGCTAACCACTGAGCCACGCTTGCTCCACTACTATGATTACTCCTCCTTCTCTTCCTCTTCCTACTACTACTACTACCACTACCACTACTACTACTACTACTACTACTACTACTATTACTACTACTACTTCTACTATTACAACCTACTACTACTACTACTACTACTACTACTACTACTACTACTACNNNCTACTACTACTACTACTACTACTACTACTACCACTACTTCTACTACTGTTGCTGCTTCTGATACTGCTGTCACTGCTGCTATTGCTATTACTGCTGCTACAACTACTACTTATAATAATACTAATAATAAAGACTGCCACTTCTCCTCCTCTTTCTACCATTACTACTACTACTGATACAACTACCTTGGCTGCTGTTACTGGTTATACGATTATTACTCCTACCACTTCTACCCGTACTATTACCCCCGCTGTGACTACTACTTCTATTCTTCAATTACTACTACTATTGTTACAATCAGGTCTCCTACGAGTTTCACTATTAGTACTTCTCCAAACGATTACCGCTTTTAAGGCTGTTGCTTTTACAGTTACACCTTCAACTACAAAAACAACATGAACAAAAGCTCACAAGCAAAACCCACAACTAACAATGCGTCTGCTATAGTATAACTACAACTGCTACTAACTGTTTACTACTGCAGCGAAGGTTCATTGGTATATATGACAACTAAAAAGAAGTAGACTTTTTTTTTAGCTAAAATTAAGACTTTTACCTCGAAGAAGGGAAACTGCTACGCTTAAACAATAGAAACAAATGACTGTATATGCCTGTATCTTTAAAAGATGAACTGCTGACATCTATGTAATCAAACCGATTAATAGATATACTCGATCTAGGTATAAATAGTCTTCATTTGAGACTTTGACTTTTATGGTTTACCAATCGAAATCGAAATCTAGATCTAGATTAAGTCTAGACTTTTCTCTTTATTTATAAAAAAAAAACTTACACAAAAATATTTAATTAGAAAACATGATTTAATTTTTTTTTCAATTTAATTTAAATATTATTTGTTTAGGTAACTGTGGTATAAAATACTTAGTAGGTCTATAAAATGTATAAGGAGAATTTATTTTTTAAACAAGGCTATTTTCTTTTTTTTTTGTTTACTCTTAATCTACAATAACTCTTTTGGGAAATACACATGAGCGTTTACCATAAATGCGTTCAGGTATAAAACATTTCGCAGGAAAAAACCAGCTGCTGGCTTGTTTTATCTTTTACAACGTCAAGACTGCAAGCGTTAAGGACATTCAGTGCGCTTCAATTTCAATTAGGCCTAGAAGAAAACTTAACACGTAGAGTCGAGGCCCTTAGACAGAATAAAACGGAAGAAAACAGGACACGCCTAAAACCTAAGCAAGATCAAGGTCTTCACTCGACTCTAGAATAATATTTCAAGATTTTTTTTAGATCAGTGGCTGCATTTAAATCATACATTTTTTTTATTTTAGACCTAGATGTAATCAAGGCTGCAAGTGTAGAGATTTGATAGAGGCATACCAACTAACAAGGGATTTCTATCGTACATTCAACAAAGACACTACAACAAGATGCCATTGCTACAACAAGATGCCATTGCTACAACCTCGCAAAACAAAACTACTATTTTCACATAACAAAAAAAGTGCTTCGGTCTTAGGTTGTTGAGACATGAAAAAACCTCCTCGAAACCTTAGTGACTGCGACAAGTATTAACCCATTCAAACACCTAGACGACAAACTCCTACACAAATATAAATTATGCATGAGTTTTCCTCTCGAGATACATTGTTCCTTGATTTCCACAAGTAAGTGGGCATTGGGATCAGGACCACCGATGGATCCCCGTCTAATGAAGATGATTTCTTCTATATTAACTTTTTAGATTCCTCTTGTAAATATATAATTTAACAAACACAAAAAGATGGGAAACGGGCGGATACATAGTTTATTTTTGTGTATTCTAAAAACATTAGGCTAACTGAGTAAAAACGAAACATTAAATTTTATACACTTAAAACATTGCAGACGGAAGAAAGCATCTGAACAAAAAAGTTTCGTTCGCCTCGTTATTTATAAAATCTGTAGAATTTAGGATTGATCTAAACCTAAAATTTAGATTTAGAGTCTAAAAACTTTTTACATAATCTATATTTAAAGCTAGACAAGATGATGTTAGGGCCTAGGCCTAGATCTAGCTTAGGTTTTGGAGGCCACTTTTCTTCCATTATAGGCTGTTTATCGTGTTTTCTTCTGTTTTAGACTTCGGTTTTAGGCTCTGCATTCCAAATGCCGTGATCACTGTTCCCTATATTAGCCCTGAAAAATGTTCTCTCTGTATTAATCACCTTCTGTATTCTCTCACTCGTTGTAACACCCGGGCACCCACCTCATCCATCTTCATTTTCTTTCCCTATCGAGTAGACAGTGCTAGACACAGTACTTTCGCTTTGTTTTGTTTGTCCTTTGCATCTACTCATTGGTCCTGACACATGACCTGTGATAAAGACACTGTACTTGTGGAAATACAACAAAAGTCCTAACTATTACTCAGTGGGTTTGACATTTACATTGCTGTATTTGAATAATCATATAAAACCAATCTACCTATAGGATAAAGTCACATTTGTTTTAATAAGCCCGGTAGGTTATGTAGTGTAGCAATCTGTTATGAGGAATGTGGAGGGGTCTGATGTGGTACATTTTTGTTGTAAGTTAGGAAAATGTCAAAATGATAATACCGAAGAAGATCTAACATTGCATGGCGTTGGAGTCAACCTGATCTATCTGCAATCGATTTTATTTGCAGATGGAATTTTTTCACTCTAAGCAGGCGAGTAGCTTAACTTTCATAATTTGCGCGTATAGAGATATTAGTTTGTCTGAAGCAGAGGTAAACAAAAAAAGCTCCCTCTCACAACTATTCTAAAAAGTTATCCTTAGTAATTAAAAATAGACATGACAAACCAAAAACACGATTTAAATAATAAACGGACTGAAGCTTCAGCAATTTTTAAAAAAGGCCCCACAAAACTATGGTAACTCAGAAAACAGATAATGAGAGTAATAAAAGGAGAAACAAGAAAGACAGCGTGTGAACGTGCGTGCGTGCGTGTGTGCGGGCGTATGGTAATGAGATAGAGAAGATCAGACGACCATAAAAACAAGGAAGAGAGAATGACAAAACAGGGATACGGACGAATTTAGTTACGTAAAGCGTTTTTGCCAGTTTTGAATCTGCAAGGCATTACTCTGATTGAAAGATAATAATGATAATAATAATAAAAATAATAATAATAATAATAATAATAATAAAAAATAATAATAATAACAATAATAATAATAATAATAATAATAATAATAATAATAATAATAATAATAATAATAATAATAATGATAATAATAAATAGAATTTATAGTGCGCATTGCGCTCTAGCATACAAATCTATAGCTGAACCCATTCAAAAAGGATGCTCTATGCGCATAACATCTTTAGAAATGATAAAAAAAAGTACCGTAGAAGGAAAATTAATGTTCACATTCACATGCTTGCACGCGTAAATTACACACAGAGCACACACACACGTACACACACCACATCTCACGCGCGCACGCCTAAATATATGATGTCAATAATGAAAAAAGAACGGTCAATCAGCATGGGTGCTTAATCGACACAGATTGAAAAGTTATGAAACGGGAAAGTTTTCAGTCTCTTTGTGAAAATCTCCAGTGTTGGGGACTGCCTCACTGACATGGGAATTTCGTTCCAGGTAACGGGGCCAATGTAAGAAAATGACCATTCACCGAATGTTTTGAGGTTTACCCTGGGAACTTACGGCACGTTGATGTCTTTTGAGGATCTAAGACACTTTCGTGGTTGGTGGATGTCTAGGAGATCTGACATTTATGAAGGTATGATGGGGCTTGCTTGTGAATACATTTGAAGCACATGACTGCAATTTTGTAGTCAATTCACTGCCTAACCGGCAGTCAATTTAGAGATTTGAGTAGTTTAGTGACGTGGGTTGTTGTTGGTTTCCTGCACACAGGTCTCGCTGAGTTGTTCATTGTAGACTGTAGCTTTTGTAATTTGTTTTGGGGACACCCTGCGAGGGTAGAATTACAGTAGTCCAATTTAGATAGAATGAGCCTATATAAGATAGGCTTATGGCATGTAATCATCTGTGGATATGTTTCGATAGACCTTGACTGAAGCACTAATCTCATTTAAATACAGGCTTATGGTATGTACAAATTATCTTTGGAAATGATTCGGTAGACCGTGAGTATAACACTAATCTAATTAAAAGATAGGCTTATGACTTGTATAAACTATTTTTGGAACTAATCCGGCAGACCTTGAAAAAGAAAAAGAAAAAATGAAGCATAGTCCATTATGTTTTCGTACTTTCATAATTTTCCCCAGATTAACAATGATAGCCTTCGCGCTGATAAACTAGTTTACTGCGCGACAAATAAAGCGATGGCGGTTAGTGGGAGTTTATGGCGTTAACTAATAGGGGAGTTGTTAAAATCTTTTGTTTATGGTTAATGAAAAAAATACCAACATAAATCCTGAACACCTGAATCAAACTCATTTCTAATTGAAATCATTGATCTACAAATACCTTAGCATTAACCTGTCCCTAAAAATTATATATTAACAACTTTGTTTTCATAGTCCTCTAATATGTATATAATAGTTTACTTTGAGAAATTTTATAGGTGGTCTTGTCACAGACAGAAACAACATTATAGAAGTTGGTTTTTACGTGACTTAGGCTAAATCTTTTTGCCATCATGTTTTTCAAACAGGCTTATGTCGGTATTGGAGCAGCCCTGTTACTCTGTATTGTTTTCGACTGCCACGGTGAATATTTGTTGTTCTAAGACTTTGAAACTTGCACCAGAATTAAACACAGCCATGTTTCTTTTGTCAGTTTAAGATAAATCCGTTTTATTAGTATTGACTGTGACTGTATTAATGTTGGGTGTAATAAAAGAATTGATTTAATTGAGAAAGGTATTTTGTATATTGAACAAGTCAGGAGTCAGAAAAAAATCCTCAAGTTGTCCTGTTTTGAAATTTTACAATTTCAACTCTATATGATGTTCAAAATACGCTTATCGCTGCATAAGAAAACTGAGCTAACTTGCATCGTTGGGCATTTCCGACAAATTTCTGGCGTTCAATCGCAAAAAAATCATCAGAGCAGATACAGCTGTGTGTTGATTTAGTTTTATATTCTTCATATTAGTTTCTATTTGACGATTCAAAAGCGAACCTAATCGTTCTGGTGAAGATTTGAAAAATTATCGTCCAGTGTCAAACCTGACATTTTTATCGAAAATTTTAGAGAAAGTAGTCCTCCGACAACTCAAAGTCCATCTATCAAATTTTGATCTTACTGATCCCTTTCAATTTGCGTACAGAGAATATAATAACACGGAGACTGCTCTTGTGAAAGTTCAGAACGACCTTCTCCTAGCTGCAGATAATGGAAAACACATCATTTCTTGTTCTTTTGGATCTTAGTGCTGCTTTCGATACAATCGATCACTCCATTTTATTAGACTGTTTAGTTAAAACATTTGGTATTTGAGAAATTGTATTGAAGTGGTTCGAATCATATCTAACCAACAGAACTCATTGTGTTACAATTAATGGAGAAATTTCATCTAAATTTAAGCTCCTTTATAGAGTTCCTCAGGGATCAGTGCTTAGGCCTGTACTTTATACCATGTATACCAAACCTGTTAGTTCTATTATCAGGGCTCGTGGACTTAGCTATCACATTAATGCAGATGATATGCAGATTTATAATTCAGCTGCTCCATCTGAAATTTCCTCTCTTGTCATGTCAATGCAATCGTGTCTGAAGGAGATTGGTGCGTGGATGTTATCAAATAAGTTAAAGTTAAACAATGATAAAACTGAGGTGATGTTGTTTAATACAAAACATACTGTAAAAACGTGTGCCATGCCAGGTGGTAATTTTGTTGTTGGCAAAGAAAACATACAGTTCAGTGATAAGGCAAAAAACCTAGGGGTGTATTTTGACTCCATGCTGTCTAACAATGTTCAAATTGGAAATATCTGTAAACAAATGTATTCTCAACTCTCTAAGATTGGAAAAATGTCATCTTTTCTAGGTAAAACATCGTTGATGTGTCTTGTATCAGCTTTTATCTTTTCAAGGCTTGATTATTGTAATTCTTTACTAGCTAATTTGCCCTCAAAATCTTTTCAGAGACTTCAGAGATTTCAGAATACTGCTGCTAGGATGATCCTAAAAAGAACAAAAGGGAGCATGTAATACCGCTTCTTGTACATCTACATTGGCTTCCTGTAGACGCTAGGGTTAAATTTAAATTAGCTGTACTTTGTCACAAAGTTCTACAAAACAAAGCACCACTGTACTTGTCATCTATGATTAGCGTTTACAAACCATCTCGCACATTGCGCAGTAGCAGTAAAGATTGGTTAGTTGTACCTACAGTGGAAACTAAGACCTATGGAGAAAAATCATTTTCATATGCAGCTCCTCACGTTTGGAACTCGCTTCCTCTGCCCATTCGACAGATAAAAGACTCGCAGGAGTTCAAGTCTGCGTTAAAAATGCACCTATTCCAAATGTATATGTCCTAACTTTATTTTGTTCTGTAAATGTATATTGGAAATATGTCAATGTCATTGTTGTCTAATGCGCTTTGAGCTTTTTGTAAAAGCGCTATATTAACGTTCTTCATTATTATTATTATTAACCAAAAATGCACGCAGATCAAAGTAATGTGTTTTTAGAGTATTGTCTTATGAATAGCTAGGCTACTGACATTTGTTTATTTTATTTGCATTTAGAGTAATAATAATTAAGAATATAATCTTTTGTAGGATAGTTTGTAGGAAATTTTTATAAATATCTATGTGTCCACAAAATCTTGAAAAAAATGTATCCTAGATGAGAAATTATTACTATTTTTTTTAATATCCTAACTACCAATGAGCTAAAATGTCAATTTCATAAGTAATGCTAGGATGCGCCGTATCATTAAAGAAACATGCCCTGATGAAAAATTGGATTATCTTGCATAAAAGCTTGTAGACTTAACGCCATTGGTATACATTTTGAATAACCTCATTTGTTTTAGAAGTTTAAAAATAATTTTGTAAGGAATATATAAAAGTAATCATAATAATAAAAGTAAGAAGAAGAAGAAGAAGAATACTAAAAATAATAATGTTAATGATAATAAAAAATGATAATAATAATAATAATAAAAATAATAA
>BMAT01002671.1:157733-173820 GCA_019649035.1 Elysia marginata | reverse complement strand
ATAATAATAATAATAATAATAATGATGCAGATCATTTATAAACCACCCAATGCCAAACCACATTACGGCCCTACGTGCATTCATTCATACTGTACGCCATAACATAAGAATAACAAAAATTACACAAAACACAGATACAGCAAGTTTGTCTTCTGAAAGAGCACACTTAAACAACTATAATATAATATAAAGAAGTTGAAGTTAAACCTAAAAATAGCCTTTCGTGAGATAAGTTTTAGAACTGGTTAGAACTCCTGTTCAGATGATAATATTAATCTTAGACCCACTGACAAAGAATAGCTCCAGAGGGGTGGCGCAAAATAGTGGCTTTATACCTTGATCGAAATTGCAGAAAACACTCTCGTGTCATTAGGTTTTAACTGAAGTAGACGCAACGGTACTCTTTTTATATCTCCCATCTGACTTCCTGTAACAGTTTCTGCTATTCTCATCCGCAGCTAAAAGTTGTGAACCCGTGAACTACAGTTACGATGTCAGCAATGAGCGAATGGCTCTGTGGATGGGATGTTATCACAGTACAGGGGATGCCGACGTCTTTCCAAATACAGGCATGGTCAATTTGAGGTCACAAATCGACTGGAATCTCTGGAAGAGGGTTGGCCATGGCGAGGACATCATCAAAAAATGCGGCGAGGAGGCCCTCAAAAAGGGTGTCCACAACTTCGGGGTGGAATTTTACGGCGAGTGTTATTTCGGAAACAGCCCTGACTACTCTCAAAGAGAAGTGCAAACAAGCGATGGCTGTGACCAGCACTGCAAGTGGGACGTCGGTGGTCCTGACACCATGGTAATCTATAACCTAGTCTGGGACGACAGACGTAAGACACAGTAAACGTGTGCATGTCTAGGAAAACCCGAACGAGTTGGAAATTGTGTTTAATTACCATTGTACATTTGTACCAATAAAAGTACATTTTTCACATATATAAACTCTTACTGATTTTTTTAAAACTGGCTTAACGTTTGATTTAATCAAGATAAAGACTTTGAACATAAAACAAACGGCAAAAAACTGCATAGAAAAGACAACAGAAGTGAAATGTGCACTGTGCCCGCGCCCTCCATTTTTAAAGTTTCCATGGACGCCCGCACAAATCGTGAAAGCAGACACTCTGCAAATAATAATGATTGAAAGGTTTAATGTATGTAAGTAGGGGTGGATACAAGGCTGAGACCTTCGCCATGAAACTTTTGGGGGGGGGGGGGACATGATATGAGCTAGAGGATGTTTCTTTTAGTGACAAAGCAGCGGGTGCCGAAGCTACTTAAAATCGCAGATTCGAATCATACCACGGGCAATTCTATTACTTCGGCCTAGACATTTAAAGACAATTTCATTTCGTGGCTCTTTGCAGAGATTAAAATATTTCATCCATTATTGCCATTTGTTTATTTACTTTCGACATATTATTACGTTTGGTTTCGGGAAGGAGAAGAATAAAAATTAATCTCCCTAGAGCAATATGTTTATTTATTGTGCTATTCTTTCAGCATTTGAACAAATCTAAAAAAAAACAAAAAACGTTTTCATCTATTATTGTATTAAAACCATCATTAGCACCAATTATCTTTTAAATGGTGTTTTTGTTCTCCATCGTCTAAATTCACTGGTCTCTGGCTGCTCCAAGTTTTCTTTTAATTCTTTCGAGGTTTATTCTCCATACATTACAATCTCTTTTTACTTACCATTTCTTTATCCTTCTAGGGTAGAGTTAAATATGTTTTATTTATTATTTGTTTAGTTTTTATAACAAATGTTTTACATTATGACTGAACATATATTGAAACAGAAAAAAAATTAAGTATAAAGCGATAGAAAGGCACAAGGTTTATTGAAAAAAATCATATAAAGAAAGGGTACATTTTACGATTTTAAATTATGTGTGGTATTTTTTGTCGATTATCTGACATACAGAATGAGAAAAACATACATGATACAACATGTAAGAAGAACAATGTTGATTTCAAGCTTGGTATCAATAAAGATAACTGCCTTTCTTTTACATTCAGGAGGAGGAAAGTAAAATTGTCTTCGGTTAACACACAATCTCTACCATCGGGCACAAGACTAGGTAAAAAAAAACTCGACTCCATAGCTTCTTAGTAACCTGTCAGGGAAACGCTCTCTTGTACCGAATCAGTAGTTATTTGACCCTTTTCTTTCTTTTTATAGTTTATTTTGCGGGTCGTATTCTATAACCTAGAGTAAAATAAAACGCAGTTTAAAGTCAAACGAACCGATACACCGTGTTCATTTACCTCTTTTTCTTTTACTCTTCTCTTTCTTCTCTTTTAATTTTTAGTGTATATTTATATCCCTTTCCTTCCATTTATCGTTTCTTGTGTTCTTTGGTCTTTCATTCCTCGCAACCCATCTTCTTTCCGTTTTCCATTTTAAATATCAATTACAACTCAATGAAAAACCAATCTTGATGTGTCCTAGAACTTTTAACATTTTAATATTCCTGCTTTATTCATGTGAAAGAAAGATGAACGTTTCCCCGATCATATTTCATGAAAGAAATAACAAAAACAGCAACGGATAAAGGAGATTAATTGAAGGTTAAATCTTAGGTAGTTTTGGTTTGTTAAACTGTGGGCAACGCTAAGAAGATTGTTCTTGTGTAAGTGACCGTGTACGTTGGAAATCAGGTTCGGCGAAACGTGTAATTAGACATCTTTTTCTATCTGACGTCCTGTCTGGAACATTGTAAAATGAGATAAGATAAGGATTTAAGAAGTGAGAAAAGGATTTTAGAAAAATAAGAGTATGCGTTATGTCCAGATATGATATTGTATGACGTTGGTGGCATATAGGCGTGACAAAAAAAATAGTTCCAGGGTCGTCTTCATTCAAGATGCCCGTTTGCCGAACTTGTGTTCCAGATGTGTTACAAGTGGTCAGGTGAATTACGTCTCGTAAACTATGCAAATGAACCAGATGTCGATGTTTTCAAAAGACGAGGCGTTGATTTTTTAGAAAATGCGCCTTTCTGAGTCTCCAAACGTTAAAACTTCACTTGGATCACCAAACATTTTGTTGAAATGTATGAAAACTTTTTTTTTTCAAATTTAAAATATAGAGCAAAAGAGAAACACATGTTCTTTGAAAATGCGTTTTTTTTTTGTTTGTTTAATCTCTTAAATCAAATCTCAGATTCATTTGCAATTGTCGCGAGACATAAACCATGGTTAGTATTGTAATCTTTCTTAAGTTTTTATAGTGCTGTGCAGTTGTAGACTTTATTTATCACATTGGATTCCATACAATAACATTTCATATTTGTCGTTAAGAACAGAATAAAACTTTAGAAAAAATATTTACAAACTTGAAATAATGTAAATGAGAAAAAAACTTATGATTTGTTAAATTCCTCATTATTTCACATACACCATACACCAGATCAACATAAAATTGCTTTGACAGTAGTGCTCAGACTTCCATTCAAAAGAAAATATTTTTTAAGGTAAAGAAAAACAAATAGACTAATGATTTCAAAGTTTAGCAAGGTAGTTTGACCTAGTTTCATAACATGTATGTATTGTTACAGAATCTAGTGAAAACGGCTAGGTGTGCAGTGTTGGATTTTTATTTAATATCACAGAAATAGCGTTAGGCCTCAGTAACAGTTCGTTGTTTAGAACATGTTCCTTTGTAGATTATAACAGAAATAAACTCTGCATAGAATCAATAGTAGCCTGAGTCAAAAACAAGCCATCAACTTTTTTTTGGAAAGCTTGGTTCTTCAGGCTTAATTATTCTTGCAGGGAGCTGTGGACTAGACTTAAAACAGGATAATACATCAAAATCACTTGAAGTTTATTCGATAAAATTGAGAGTTGCCTTTACTTTTCTTAATGAAAAATAGTTTTCTTTTCCTACATAGCGGAAAAGGTAGTGTAAGTTTGATTTTGTACGGTCTTGGGCTACGAGACATAAATAATGGTTTAAACTTTGAATACACACACTTCTCCAATCTTTTGACATTGCCTTTTTATGGATTAAGTATTCAAAACTCATATTAATAAGTCCACGTTCGAAATTAAATTAAAGTACATGTTTGTTCCTAATTGAAACATTAGCTTATAAAAGAAAAACGTTTTATTGGCGTGCCATATAAAGTTATACTCTACAAATAAAAACCCCTGAAGATTCAGCTAGCTTTGCTTGTTTTTACGCTCTGAAGAGCGCGGAGGTCACAGCCAGCAGAGCTACGATGATCCCAGAGGCAAAAACGCCTGCTCCGCGCCCACAAGTGACATCGGCGCTGATTGGCTCCGTCCGGGCGTTCAGCCAATCAATGGCCGTCTGGTCACCAGAGAGCAAGGGCAGTATTTCAGCCCGTACCTTCACGTTATAGGCGTTTAGCCAGTTGACCTGTGGAAAAGGGTTGATGTCACGCAAAGATCGGTGTGAATATTTTTTAAGTTGTAGTGTTTTATTATAGCAGTAGGTTGTTGTGTCATGACAGTATTAGGATTGGAATGTCTACAAGAGTAGCAAAGTTTTTCTTTTGTCAACAATCAATGATAGCGCAGTCATGCCGGTTTATATATGTTGGCATCTGTTTGACAACATAATATTATTATTTTAAAGAAAATACTATTGGAAAGTTAAAATAGATGACCTGCTACTTTGATACTACAATCTTTTAAAATGTTTGCGACATATTTGTGTTAAAGATACTTTTTTTTAGTTTTAAAGTCAATGTTATATTTTATTTTAAAGTGAGAAAATATCTAACTAAGACTCTAGTAGCTATATCTAAGTTACTATAAATATCATGGTACTTTCTGGTATTGTGCTCCTGAGACAGGACGCTACTCTTCTTGCTTTACCTCTAATCTTATTCCTCATACCTATGTCTATCTTTGGTTAAAGAAGACAAGCACTAAGCGCAGTAAGAATAAATACCAAACTCTCAGCTAAATTTTCACAACACAGAAAACGCTAAAAGAAAGACTGATAATCATAAAAAATACTTTCAATTTTAAGTACAGGATCTAGGATCAAGTTGCGTAAAGCTTTTAAAAGTTATTTGGGCCTAAAACATCTATCCAAACGATCCTTAAGTCACAAGGCCTGGTTTTGAGATATAGGCTTTCAAAAGTTGGTGGGTGTTCAGAGGTCACTTTTCATATTTTCTGTATTGACGCTTAAACAACTTCTGAACAATATTCACACCTGATTCATGATAAAATTTCATTTTCATGTGTTAAATTTTATAGTCATGGTTGCTAAGAACTTCACACCTTTCAGTTGTCTGAACTTTAAACCCTATTTTCTTCCCTTTCTGAAGTTTCACTTATCTTAATAAAGGGCCATAACTTCACAGAGAAGCATGATAGAGCTCTTTTCTATTTGTTGTATTTAAAACTCTAGAAAATAAGCTTACATGTGATTCAATCTTCTGACTACTTTCTAATTTCGAGTTAGGAATCATTTTGACTGGTTGTAAGACCTGAATTTGTATTTTTAGATGTACATCACGTTGTTCTCTAATCTCTGTGATCGTTGTTATTATGGAATAGGAAGTATAGACAATATATATGTACCTGTCTGGCGTTCATGTAGCTGTAGTCTATCAGTTTGGTCTCAAACGGAACGTAAGTGATTTCCTTGAACTTGTGGAACTGCTCGCCCGATGTTGTGTACTGGGCAAGAAGACACAAAGAGGAAACAGTTGGTCAAGGGGGCGGGATGCGTGAGGTGCGAAACAGTATAATAACAAAAAATGTATAAACCAGAGATAAAATAATAAAAGTAACTACATTTAAAAAAAGAAAATTGGATAGTAAGATGGCGGCTTTTGCTTGAGAGAGAACAAAAGAGGACTTTTATGGTTGGGGGAGAGAGAGAACGAGAGAGAGACTCAGAGAGAGAGAAACACTAAGAAAGAGACACGGAGAGAAAGGCGGTAGAAACAGAGATAAAAAATATAGAATGAAAGAGGAAGATACAGACTGGGTACAAAAAAGGTAAAACATACAGTCGTGAGAGTGAGAACGAAAGGGAAGGAAACGAATACTCACCTTTGTTGTTGTTTTATCCACCATTACAATTGTCTCCAAACGGACACCAAAACCGTCGGCTTTGTAGTAGCCAGGTTCTGGCATACAAGGCATTTTTTAAGTGTGGGGGGGGGGGGGGTAAAAAGAAGAAAACTGTATGATTAACGAAATCACAGCAAATGATTGAGTGAGTGGGTAACAAATGGCCATTGATTTTAAATGCATTGTTCTTTTTGTCTAAGTAAAATGTAAAAGAAAAAGCCCAACTTACTGAGAATAAACTAACCATAGTAATCATTCAATCTTATAAACTCTTTTTTCTTAATATGCTATTTGTCTCGATAACAGTACAGACGAGTCGGTTGTCGGACGTTCTCCTTTGAGTAAAATATTTGGTTTTTCCTCTTTGCCTTAATATTTTAAAGCAACGGAAATTCTTCTCAAAATAGTTTGTCAATTTATTTCAAATTTTTTCATGTTACGGAGCTAGGAAAATGCATCGGTTAAAAAATCGAGGCCTTAAAATTAATGTGAAGACTGCGACATCCGACTTATTTGGACTGGTTGTGAAGAATCATTTGAAAATTGTTAATAATAATGTACCAGAAAAATTGTAAGGATAGATAGAAAATTCCGTTCTTGGAAAATAATATGCCAGTTCAAGATTTTTAACAAAAAATGTACACTTGGCATTTTTAAAAGGTTAAAATTGAGTTACCGTTTAATTTTACACATCGTAAAACAACATAAACTAAAACTTGTTTACACAACATCTTTCACGTTTAACTTTACCATTATAACAATTATTAGATAAAAAATTAAAGAAGAAATAAGATTTCAGCCTGTATATAATTTCTCGCCAGCAAGTAAAAAGGCCCCAAAAAGGTCAAATTGCAAAAAAAAAAAAAACATATAAAAAAGTGTAGCCATTTTGGAATGCAGAAATAAAAATTGAGGAACAAATTGTGGTGAATGACAAGAAACTATGCAAAAAGTGAATGTAGCGTAATAAAAATGAAAGGTGAGAAAATCAAATTTGTTTGAATAATTACTTTTCCTCAAAATAAAAGAATAAGGAAAGGTGGTGTGTCAAACTACATGTATGTGGCTCATGCAAAAGACGATGACGCGACATTTTAGAAAAGAAGAGAAACAATACTTTGTAATTATGGAAAAAAATAATAGATTGTCCTCGATCACGGCGTATTAAAAAAGTCTGGTAATGAAAAAAATACCTTATTTGAGTTTATTTTATTGCTCGACCATAGTTATTAAGACAGAATGTACATGCATTGAGATTTCACATGCAGACAGATTGAAAGCCAAGAGTGCGAAATTCGAGAGCAGAAAATTAGAAAGCACAGTAATGTTTTTTTGCTAAGTTTTCTACACCTGCTTGCAATAATAATGTTGATTATGTTTCTCTTTCTTTTTTATATAGTATGAATTCTTGAAGGTTTTTTTTTTCAATTTTTTTATCGATAAACTTATTGTTTCAACATCGCTGTGCTGTGCCCATGTGCTAAAGTAAGGGGGGGGGGAGATTTTAATGTCTTTTTTTTGTTAACTGATGAGATGGCTATTGATCTCAAGTTTAATCACTCTGTCTCTCTTCTTTAGTGTTTTTTTTTTAATTTTACGACTCCAGTTCATCAGAGAAGTTTATGGAAGCATTACTTGATATTGACGGCTTTTTTGTAAAGAGTCAAGTTTGTGACCATTGGCATTCTAAGGAGTGAGGCTAGATAAGTGAAAGATTTTTTTAAATGAAAAATCACTGCGTGGTCTTCAGATCTTGCTTGAATTGAAAGAAATAAAATGTATTGAGGGAAAATGAAAATCGAAAAACAGAGTGAATGAAAGTGGAAGAGATTTGCCAGCACAGTAAGTTGCCGGGTAGTCAATCATACCAAGCGAGAAATACTGGTATTCGATGAGGGGTTCGTCACTTGCTCGGATCTTTTCGACCGGTTCGATATCGCCCGGACCTAAGATGATTGTGCCCGGTCCGGTTTGTTCAATGTTCGCGTAGTGTGGAGATATATGATAAAAGTGGTGGGTGGTTGCGTGTCCATCAAATTGATAGTAGTCGATCGCGTGTGAAGTGTTTTGTTTTGTTTTGTTTATGAAGGCGTTTTTAAGTGTGAGTAAAAAAAGGGAAAACATACAAACATATTAATGCATAATCACAACAAAAGTTTAACAATTAAGATTTAACACAAGTACACTCATACCATCAGAAAAGTACTGGTAGGCATGGAGAAATTCATCTTTGGGGTTTACGCCGTGGACTAGGGAGATACGTCCAGGCCCTAGTGAATAAGAGTCCAAACTTTAGTAGTCGCTCATTTGTAGTTCAACATGCCATAATTGAGACATTACTACATTGTATCAGTCTGATTTCATCCTGAGAATCTAAAGACTTTTTTTCATGAGCGTAAATAAGCCTCCAATAGGGTATTCTTTGTACAATTTCATAAACGAAATTTAAAGGTAGAGACCCGGTAGAGTTCCTGATTAACTGCTGCCCTTCAAAAGGCGTCGAGTTTCTCAAATTACATAATCTGCCCTTCAAAAAGCGTCAAGTTTCTCAAATTACATAATGTACATTATATGTATAAACTATATTATATAGTAAACAAAATAACTATTAAATAAAGTTAATGAAAAAATTGTGATATTTACACTTCACGTAACTCTATCATTATCAGCAAAAGAACTTAACCGGTGTGTTTAGGTACCTCAATTATCAAAAGACTTTTGCTTTGTCAAAGGGATTCTTTTCACTGCACTCCAAGTGGCAGTTGCCTATCGTTCAACCATTTTATTAATTTATTAAATCATCTATCGGTCTACATATCTATCCATCTATGTCCTCAGACAACTCCCTCGCCTTATAGGTCGCCGATCCACAAATACCTAGAAACAAGTTAGTCATCTCAGGAATTGCCACAATGATAACAGAATACCTGTGTAACGACATGCAAGTTAATCCATATTTTTATAAATATCTATATCTTTTTATCTATCGAACGGAATAGAAACAGTTACCCAACGACCGCCTCAACCTGACGGCGAGAAACACGGTGTCGTATGAAAATAAGGTAGGCTACAATATACATCTATCGATCTATCTATCTATCTATTTATCTATCTATCAATCTATTTATCTATGTATCTATCTATCTTTCTCGCTCTCTACATTTACTTGTATCTTTGTGGTTGTCAGTTTCTACAAATTTATCCCTTTCTGTCTTTCTTCTTTATTAATTATTACGCCATGTTACACCGGTCAGTCTTTTATAAGACATCGTTCTTTTCCCCACTGCACACACATACACAGACTTTTTCTTTCTTCCAGTCTCTCTCTCTCTCTCTCTCTCTCTCTCTCTCTTTCGCTCTCTTTCTCTCTTTCTACCTTCCTCGTTCTATCTCATATAACACACTTAAAGCTATACAGCTTTATACTGCCTCCAACTATTTGCACAATTTTGCACTTAGCCTAGCAGCTAAAGGAAATGCCTGCGATCATACCAGTTTGTAAACAGGACAAACACTAACGAATCTATAAGACAAGGTTTTCATGTAAGCCCTTCCAAGCAGAGTGACGTACCCTCGTGCACGCTCAGGTAGGCGCCAATGCCGTGGCCAGTCCCATGCCGGTAGACAAGCCCTGCTTCCCATAATGCATAGCGTGCAATGGCGTCGATTTGACGACCTGTATACATACGAATCGAAAATTAACAGCATAGCATATTACTAAAATTCATAGATCTAGTTCTGATCAATGTGTTTAGTTGGCGGGGATTGAATTAAAACCATATGGTGGAAAAAAACAAGTTTTTTTTTTATTTTAGCTTCAAACCCTACGCTCTCATACAGAAAGTAACGAACATGTGAATGGACGGACAAATAAAAAAAAAATATTAAAAAAAATGAATAAATACAAAGCGACGTCCACCTAACCTATAAGTAAACTAATGATTTAATAGATAAACAAACAAATAAAGTCTAGAGTTGGCATAATTCGGATACAATGATTAGATTTTTTCTCTATAAGGTGTGTGTTATTTCCAATTGAAATCAATGCATAGTAGTCTTTATATTTTTTCATGTTTATGGTTATACTAACTTAGAAAGGAGCCACAATTATTTTAAATATTTTTTTTCTTTTAACCCTGTTTTTAAGTGATGAGAAGATAAGTTCTTATTTCATCTACAGCATGGTGAGGTAAAAAAGAAAATCTTTTAAAGCACTGTCACTTCTCTGACCTTAGTTACCTCTAGCGTATTTAGAAATATGCCAGCGCTGATGCCGGGAATTCATAGAAAGAAAGAGAGAAAGAGAGACAGAGGCAAAGACAGAGAGACAAACAGACAGAGAGAGATAGAGAGAGAGAATTTAATAAAAGTATTTTTAGATCTTACAGATTTACATGCATCCTTTTTGGATCCCCATCTACTCTGTAGGTATACTCCAAGTCTTGCGACTTCTACCTTGGTAATTAGAGAGGAAGAAAGACATAGACACAGAGAGACAGACAGAGAGGGAGGGATTGCGACTTACCATAAACTCCCTCTGGCCACACGAGCAAGGCCAGGTTAATGGCTGACATGAGGACTCTAGTGTAAGCTTCCTGTAAACAAAACAGGATAAGAACACGAATGAGGTTTATGGGCGTTTTTCCTACTCCACACAGGCCGAAAATACACGAGGAAAAGGGGAAGGGTCTTTTTCAAGAGAAAGTGTATGGATATGAAAGCTGTGAGAAAGAGAGAGAGAGAGAGAAAAAGAGAGAGAGAGAGAGAGCGACGGAGACAGACACACAGAAAGAAAGAGACGGAAAGACATTTGAAAAATCAGGTACAGTAATGGATAGACAGGCATAGAGAAAGGGACAGAGAAAGAGAGAGAGAGACAGACAGAAAGACAGACAGACAGAGTGAGACAGTTGAACAGTCAGGTAGAGTATAAGATTTTAACAACTCCACTATGAGTAACGGGGTAGAGTCTAAAGAGAGTCTAAAGAGAGATAGACAGTCAGAGAAACGAAGGCAGTAGTGTAAAGAGGGTGCGTCTCCATCTACACCGAGCAATAAGAGAACAGCCGCAGGGCGACTTACAATAAAACTTATGACAAATCACAGAATCAGGCGAAGAGCTGTCCTTGCAGATTTTGTTGTGAGCTTACAATTTGACAAGGAAAAATGATTCATTCAAAGTATGACGATGTAAGGAAAAAAGCCAAGACATTGAGATCTTTATAATAAATTCGCGCTAGAATACAGAACCTTCTGCTCAGCTGTGGGTGTACCATAGTGCATTGTCCTTGTTACATCAGTGGTGCCGTCCCTGATAAAGAAAAGAGGCATCAAGTAAAATAACTTTGCAAACGCTGTCTCATATGTAAAAGCAATATGTTTATCTAAAGGTTACAAAAATGATAATCCAACCTGCTTGTTTAAAGCCCCCCTCTCTCCCGACCAACACCGCCATCACAAAATGAGTTTACCATTTAGATTATGTTGTCCGAAGCTCCTTAGAAGCCCATCAAGTAAATCAGTCAGAAAAAAACGATTTCGACATCGTATGTTACAAAGGATTTTACAAAAATAGCACCAGGCAGTTTTCAACTTGAATAATTGTCTAACTTCCAGTCATAATTCCGATGGATGTGGTGAAATAATCATAGCATAATAAATGTAAATTATATTTTTACTTTTTTTAAAAACTGAATCCTTGTTAACTCTGTTCAAGATATATCGGCTGGCAGATTCAGAGGTAAAGAAAGAGTAGTGTTGAGGCCATTAAAAAATGGTGGCGTACCGGTAAATGTCAGGGTTTTATAATAATAATGGGTAGTTAAAATAAATCGAAATGAAAGGGTTATCAAGGCCAATATTAATAATCTACAGGTAGAAGAACCTACAGGTATTGACCGCCAGAGTCCAACAAGAAGAGACTGTCAGTGCCGATTTGTTTGTTTGTGGCAGCAGCCGGTCTGTAGTGGATGATGGCGCCGTTGGAGCCGTAAGACGAGATAGTCTCAAAGCTGAGTCCCCTGCTGTACTGTAGCTGTCTGGAGACATTTCATGCAGAGGACGAGTGATGGTAACTTAATGCATGGCTGAACGATTGCATTATTCAGGTAAACACCACAGTAAAAAATATAAACAATTTATAAGCGTCAATAGCTCAAAGTTAAAAAAGCACAATGCAGTACGGAATGAAAGACAGATTTTGTCTCTTTTGGAGATTTTTTTCAAGTTTTTGAAAATTTGACTGCATATGGGTTTTTTATTTGCAATCTCGGCACTATTAATTAAGTTTTTTAATTGTCCGGAAGACTTTAATACCTTCGTTTCCATTACATTGCAATGAATATTATTTAGAAAGTTTAGGCATACTGATATTTCCTCAACTCCTAGGTTTATCATATCCCTCTTGCCACAGGTTCTTCTCTCTCTCTCTCTCTCTCTCTCTCTCTCTCCCTCTCTCTCTCTCTCTCTCTCTCTCTCTCTCTCTCTTTCTTTCTCTCTGTTTTTCTCTCTCTCTTCTTCTTCTCCTCAAATATCTTTCTCATGCTCTCTTTTATCTCTCCCACAGCTTTCATCGCATTATTCATGTTATCTCTTGACAACGTAGATCATCTTAAGACCTTAGAATTAACAGTATAATACTGTAAAATAGAACTAAAATGACCTACCCTCTCCTCTTATCCAACTCGGCCCCAGCGGACACCTCAGTCCAGGTACGGCCAGCTTCAATCTAATAGTGATAAGAAATATCCGAAAGGTTTCAAATTACAACGTGACTAGATATATGTGGTTTCGATTTGTAAAGTTCTGCTTAGCCTAGCCCTGCACTGTTCAGTGTATCATATCGGATACCTCAATACGAAACCCTTGTAACAAACCTTATTGCCCTGCCTATCATATAGGTAATGATAAACATTCCAGAACAAAAATTTAATAACTTATCCAAATTTGTTGAATGCATTGCCAGTTTATGCAGTCAAATGTACAATGCATATCATTTCAATCTAAAAACAAAATATATGTCATGTCAGTTCAAGGTTAGACAAGCCCTTGCACGACACAAGTGACATCTTTAGTTGCGTGAAATGCCTGTAGAAAAGGCTGTAATTTCTACAGAAGATATCGTAAGTCTTGATTATTTACAAATAGTCGAGGCATTATTTAGCATCAGCTTGACTGAAAATTTCTAAGCCTTAAGATTGCAGATTTCTGAACTATTTTGAATTATAAATATCTTAAATCAATTATAAAATGTATTTCCAATTTCGCCATTTATTGAAGGGTTATATTTGCGCTCGTGGTTTTTGTTGGCGCAAAAAAGATATCGCCTTACAACGAATTTGCCTTATCAAAATGCATTTGTATAAAACATAATTTAAAATAATTTGATTTTCAAAAGCATAAATGTAACATCAAATTATATTTATACTACCCATATGCAATAGCCATTCGCTTTCCACAAAAAACTCAATTTATCACAAAAAGAGTTAAAACTCAAAACGTAACAAAAGTATTGTTATAAATTCTAGAGGTCAACTGAATACCGGTTCACAAACTGACGTCTTTTTATGATAGCAATGTTTGTTTTGCTGTGAATGGTTACTCACCTCTTTCTCCATAAATGCCAAAAATTTCACGAGGGCAGCTGAATCCCGATTCTGGGCCGCAATGAAAAAATAAAGAACATCTTAATGTCAATATAGACACATTACGGTCTTTATTACGTAAAGCATCATCAGTTTAGATAAAAGTCAAACTCCTCATGACCACCCCCAAATTATCGCTATGGTTACATCTATTATCTCATTTCAATATTCATCAAAATCACTCACATAAAGAATCACCACTGTTACTATAACCGTTGACATTTTTTTTATTTCTAGCTGTCACTCTATTCAGGTTATGACTTTGATAAGCACATTTTATCCTTTCTATACTTTTCCTTACTTAGAATTATAGAAACAATTTGTGCTGTAACGGTCGTATGAAGATGTTCTGTGGACAGATTGAAGTTGGTCATTGCGAATTCGCTATTTACAACTTGTCGAATTTTTCCCCACCCACGAAGGAACGTCGCAGATTAAAACCCTAAATGAGGAGTGATCTTTCATAGACGAATTGAAGTTCGATGATTGTTAGACAGAATACATGTACTTATATTCTTCCTCACGGATAAGATTTTAAAATTAAAACATTGAGAATATGCAGCTCGGAAAGGATAATCATTGTTGGCATGGCCCTTAAGAATATTGTTTTAATCTCAGACGCATACCTGCTATCTGGAAATATCTTGACGATATTATGGTAATTGGGCATAAGACCTCAAACAAACTTGCCAAATTATTTTTAAAAATCTTAATTCTTGCCATTGGTTTGTTTTTGTTTTTTTTTTCCTGTTGAGAGAATCATGATATTTCATAAAAAGGACTTTTTACAATAGTTCTAACGAGCCGGTCGGTCGTTGTCTCCTTTCTAATTCCTTCACATGTCATGTCCACAAAAAAAAAAAACGTTTCTTACATAGGCGTTCTGCATGCCCTGCCTCTCGACTGAATTCTTCTGGGACTTCGCGAGAGCAACTGGAGATTTGCCAACAACTCGATTGTTCTGTTGTAGAAAAAGAAAAGAGAATTATGTATACACAAAGAGCATGTAAGTGCATATTAAATTCTACATTTTTTTCTATTTAATTTGACGTGTAATGCTTTGAGATACCACTGCGGAGGATTCTGCTGCTACTGTTACTAAGTTAAAGAATGAAAATCTTCAACCTGAATCTGCATAATGTTGGGGGTATTTCTATCTTCCTCAGTATAATTATTCTGCTTGTTAACGTCACTAAAGAATGGGACCGATTTATATTTAACGTTCTACAGTTTCGTATCTAAGCAAAAACGCCATTGCAAATTGATAGAATTTTTCAATTGTAAAAGGCCTCCTCTCATGTTAATGATTTTGAACTGTATCTCCTAATTGTCACGCGGGGGTTACCATTCATTAACCTCTTGCGCATTCCCGCCATCCCATGTTTGATTTTATGTTACGCAAGTGCCGATTGGTCAAGAAAAGTAGCAGCATTTCATTGGTTGGTAGAAATAGTAATGGCTGATTTTATTTGGGGTGCTGCTTGGGTATTATGTAAATAATGTCACATGAATACTAAGGCTAGGCTGAAGATTTTATATACGAACTCGTATACATATATCTAGATCTAGTCTTTTTGCATGTAAAAGAAAAACTCGAATTAAATTAATATATTTTTCACGGCTATAAAACACACAGGAAGTAATTAATTTGGGATGAAAAATTTGAGTGACAACGTTTCAGCCATTCTGTTCTAGATTTAAACTAGATCTACCGAATGATGTACGAAAGCCAGTCGACGCCGATACACCCACTCCCACTTCCAAGGCAAGACTAGAGAAGGAATTCTGGCCTTAAAAATATCGAAAGAAGTGGGGATTTCATAAAATGCTGTAAAAAGCTGACCCAGGATCGAGTCCCGGGACGGAAACTTGGTTGGTGCCTTATTAAATAATCTAGATCTGACTAAAATTGTTAAAAGTGACCCCAAACAACAACCCAAACAGAACCCTAAATAAAATACGCCATGAGGTGGTTTGTTGACCTCAATAGTCACGTGACTATTTCCGGGTAGAAATAGGTCAGAATCATTTTCCTGATGGTAGAAGCCACACTTTTCCCAACTATTAACAGCGTGGCTTAAGCTGAAGTGAACCTTTTCTAATTTCCCTGCACCATATCAAAAAAGCTTCAGCCCTACCTGTGCATTGAGATAGATGGCGTAGTTTGTGTCATAAGTGACAAACACGGGCCCTCTCTGTGAAGCCGCCGTCACTTCCGCAAAAGCATCTCCATAGTCTCGCACCTGATAAAATAATATTGAAAAATCTCTGGTGAACAAAGATCTTACGTTCCTCTACTACTATTATGCGAAAAAAATAAATCATGACTGACCTAAACCATCTACTACTACTACTATTACTACTACTAC
>BMAT01002671.1:78495-91735 GCA_019649035.1 Elysia marginata | reverse complement strand
TTGTTTCTGTTTCCCGTTCTTTTGAACGGGTCTGCCAGCTTGTTTAGAATATGTCTTTGATCTCTGCAAAAAATTATGCTTTTTTAATTTATTTGAGAATCGTGGTGCTTTTCCAAGTTTTTTTTTCTCCATTAAGTTTTACTTGAACGTCGAAACGCGTTCATGAAACGACGCGTTGCGCTGGTGCGTTGCGCTGGTGCTTTGCGCTGGTGCGTTGCGCTGGTGCTGATTAAAATTTTCAATATACGATGAGAGATTACAGTGCGAAACGCAAATTTGAGCAATGGTAGATTTTATTTATGAGTTTTACTTCATCATGCTTTGTACGTCATTGATTATGTAAAATTTTAAGCTTATGCACTTGAGAAAACAGCGGACTCTATGAATGAAAATATTCACAAATGTTCGTGTTCTAGATTTCGAAAAAGTTTCTAGGCTTGCTGACAATGATAAACTGAAATGCAGATCTAGACCTCGATTGATTTTTTTTTCTTTGAAACGGGTGTGCGTGAATTATTGTCAAGCTTCAAGCCATGATTCTTCTTTTCTGTCAAATGGCAAATGAGGCGAAAAGCTTAATGAAAAAAATGAATAAAATCTAGAATTTCTTTTTACATATATATAGCTTTGTTTGCTGGCCTATTATCTTATATCATTATTGTAATGGCATTTATAGATGATCTAAAAACTTTATGTAAAGGCCCGCATCGAGCTAGATCTAGATGTTTATGGGTAGATGTCTATGATCTAGGTGAAGAAGAGGAAGAAATCTACAAAGGGATTGAGTGAAAGATAAGATGGGGAGAAATAGAGAGAGAGAGAGAGAGAGAGAGAAATCCTTACGATTGCATTAAAACAGAGAGAAAATGCTGATTAAAACGGGGGATTCAGGCATGGAGAAACTATAGTGAAAAGCACAAAAAGAGATAGCAATGTACAATTATTTTTTTTTACTTTTTCCAGACTAGAATAGAGGGACTAGGATGGGAAACAATTAGAGATTTTGAGAGGGGGGGGGGGCGGTCACTAAAATGAGAAAAATGGAGTGGGGGTGAGAAAGATAGACAGAGAGTTCGGGAGGTGGCCGAAAGAGATCACGGAAGGGAAAAAACAATGTTGGTGGTATCAAGTTTGATAAAGTCGGTAATATCTAATACACGTACCCAATCAATTTTATTACCGATGCGAAGCAAGGGCTGCCATAACTAGTGCATAAAATTTAACGTTGTGAAAGGTGGTTCAAATTTATGCCTTGGTATCTTTCATGCATTATTCTAGTAGAATGACAAACTGGTTAATCTATGCAGGTTAAATTTTTTCCAACGAGGTATATTTTTCAGCTGTTAAAGTACAGACAAAACAAGTAATATGTTCTTAACTCACATGTTTTCATGGTTAATTTATGGCAGAGTATACCATAGATCATCGTGTAACTGACACCAGTCAGAAATAGTCTTGCATATGGCTTTCACGCCTACCATCTTTACCTATGGACTAATGTAAATTGCAGATAAGCGGGTGCGATGCTAATCAACTTAAATTGTAATATATTCGAAGCCATCGGGATATATGTTTATAGGCTGAAACAAAAGCTTCAGTTGCAGGTGCCATTTTATTTAGTGACATTTATGTTTATAATAAATAAATATGTATTCAATTTTATTTTTAAAAAACCATATCTTTTACCGATTTAAACAAGCGTGAAGGCTATGTCAGTTAACTTCAACAATTAGTGGCGACTAACCAGAGTTGTAGAATTGAGGCCTGCCATGCAGAGTTGGGGAAAGCTGATAGCATTTGATTTTCTCCGCCTGTGTGTGAAGTATCTTTACGGAAGTACGTGAATTTTTAAGGTAAGAACGAGTATCCATGTTTATAAAATAAAGTAATTGTTGTAGACACACTCACAAGAATTATTCAAATTCCACGAGGAATTCTAGATTGCCTTTGACTACTTTTTTTTTGGTGGAGGATAACAACGCACAACAAATGTCTTGCAACCGGTCGAAATGAGTCTTAAGTTAGGAATTGGAAAGTGGTAAGATATTAGTATCACCGAAAAGCTTATTTTCTTTACTTTCATCAAACAGAAAAGCTCTATTATTCTTCGGTGGGAAGATAATAGCCGTTTTAAGTTGGCAGGGTTAGGACTTCTGCAACTTTATATCGGGGAGAAAACTGTGTTTAAAGTTTAGAAAACTACAAAGGTGTAAAGTCCTTTGGACCCAGACTAATCAAAATTAAACATATAAAACAAGAAATTTTAACATGAACAACGTGTGAAAACTGTTTTGAAAATGGTTTTAGCGTCAATATATAAGAAAATATAAAAGTGACTTCTGAACACCCTTTAAACTTTGAAAACCTATATCTCAAAACAAGGCAATGAGACATTTGGATAGAATACAAGACAAATGATCTGTCTGTAAACGTGGCAATGTTTAGGCCTATATTTTGACAAAGTCTAAGATTCTTTTATTGTATATTAAGCTTTTAGAGCTTAATATGTCTACATTTCTTATAACAGATTTCTATTCTCTATCAACTATAATCAAGGAAAAAGGACTGGTCAAATTTTGCCAACTTTGAAATAATGGTAGGCGGAAGATTATAAACTAATTTCGCCCGCTTCGTTCGTTGAATTCTGTAGAATTTAGATTCGATCTAGATATCTAAATCTAAAAACTAGGTAAGAGTATAAAAGTTTGACTGACATGTAGAAATTAATTAAGATAATCTACATTTAGATCTGGATCTAGAAGATATCTTGGTGTAGAGTTTGGATTAGGACTATATATAATCTAGGTCTTGGGCGCGTTTTTTTTTTCGTTTTAGATTTTACGTGTCATGTTTTAACTTAGGGCCTAAGCTCGGCATGTTAGGTTTTTCTTGAAAATGAAGGTCACTTCTTTCCTTAATTTTTGTCCTTGCTAGTTCTCAAATAAAGCTTCATGTCTACCTACAGCGAAATGTTTAACATTGGAAAATCTTCGTTCGAGTCTTCAATTAATTTTAATTTGGTTTCAGTCTTGTTCTTTGGCTAGTCAACCCATACTAGTTCAGATTATAGATCTACATGTATCTGGGAATAGATGGTATTATATTTGATTTGATACGGAATAATACTGTCCAAAATTTCGTATATTCCATCATGGGCTTTACATTTAGTTTGAATATGTTTTATTGTTAGAAAGTGGGGGTGAAAGAATCCATTGTTCTCTCTTACATATAAATCAGACAAAGAGAGAAGGAGACAAGGAAGTGAAGAAAGAGAAAGAGGGAACGATAGAGATAAATTGATAAAAATCAACTTAAACGATTTCGAAGCTGATTTTTACCAAACTAAGACAACCAAAGTTTTAGAAGGACTAAAAGAGGTGGACGAGAAAGAGCGAGGAAGATAGACAGAGGGTATCAGATTCAGATTAAGATTCAGATTCAATTTCTTTATTGTCCATATTGACACATTGTACTGGTTACAGAGCAATTTACAGCAAGTATAATCAATTCAAAGTCTCTCTCTCTCTCTCTCTCTCTCTCTCTCTCTCTCTCTCTCTCTCTCTCCCTCTCTACATTCCTCACACTAACTTCCCAATTTCTTTCTCTTCCAACACACTATTTAACACAACAGAAACAAGGCATTTCAAAAGGATTTCACAATGTTTCTCAAAAGCTTTACAGCAGATGGCATAAATGATTTCCTATAACGTTCAGTTTCGCACTTCAAAAGAATAGGCCTAGCTGATCTTATGGATAGTTTCACTTCTTTGGAAAGAGGGTGGGATGGGTCATTCTTTAAGGATATGAATTTTTTCTCACAGTTTACAATAACTATATAACATGTTAAAATCCTGGAAAGGAACTATTGGATCATTTATAAGTTTGTTGGCTCTCTTGATGGCCTAGTCGATTTTACGTTGTTTATTTTCATGTATATTTCCTCCCCAACAAGTAACAGAGAAAATAATAACACTTTCCACGACTGCTTTATAAAACAAATTTAGAAGGCTGTTGTCAACATTAAATTGTTTCAATTTGCGAAGGAAGTGCAATCGTGTATTGATATTTTTAATAAGGTTTGTAGCATTTATGTCCCAACTGGGCTGATCATCTATAGTTATTCCCAGATATTTATAAGCATCAACAATTTCAACAGTTTCATTTTTTTTTAATAAAAAAAGGAATCAAAGGATCTTTCACTTTCCTAAAATCAATCACAAGCTCTTTCGTTTTAGCTACATTTAGTAACAAAAAATGATTTTCGCACCAAGCTGTATTGGTGATTATTATGTCTGATTTGGTACTCACTTCTCTCTAAACATTTACACACAACTGAGGTTAGGGCTATAGGTCTTAAGTCATTTAGTTCTTTAACATGGGGCTTTTTTTGGTACAGGTATTAATTCATTCATTTTCCAGATACGTGGAAGGGAGTGTTGTGAAATTGTCGAATTAAACAAGATAGTGAATATGCCGCTTAGCTCTTGGTAGCAATTTTTATGTAAACGCCCACTTAGTTCATTAGGACCGCACGCTTTTCTTACATTTAACTTTTCAAGCTCTCTCCTAACATCATTTTCTTGAACGACAAAATCCTGTCCTTCTACCAAACCGCTCAGTATGTCTTTTATTTTTAGTTCAGTGGTGTTCCTGAAATCATGTACATCAAATCTTGCATAAAATTGATTCAATTTATTTGAAAATTCTTTAACATCTGTATCTACGTTCAATATAGCTTTCTTTTTTTTTACTTCCCGGCATAACTCTCAAGCCATCCCAAGCATTCCAAGGATTTGTTTTTATATTTAGTTCTACTTTCTCTTTGTATTGTTTTTTTTTACATTCTCTAACAACTGTCTTGATCTTCTTCTCCCACTTAATTAGTGCTTCTTTGTCACGACTCTTGAAAGCTTTCAGTTTTAGGGATAAAACTTGTCTGAGTTGTTTATTGATCCAAGGTTTTGAATTTGGAAAATACATAGTTTCTTTCTTTTTTTTATTGTTACGCTTTCACAAAATTTTATATACTCAGTTAAACTGTCCGTGCGTTCATAGATGTTAGCGCACGAGTCTTCAAACACGGTCCAATCTGTGCAATCGAAACAATCCTGTAACATCTCAGTGTTTTCAGCGTTCCAGACACTAACGACTTGTTTGTCAACTTTACTTTTCTTGAGTACGGTGCGGTACTTTGGTGTCAACTGTATCATTTGGCGGTCGGATTTCCCCAGTCCCGGTAGAGCTCTGCAGAGCTATTATCAGTCTGTTTCTGTGAACCCTGAAATTTCCTGGAAACACGTGCAGACTTTCTTGACCCCGAAGCAAGATGCATTCAGCAGATTTTTTTTCATTTTTATTAAGTTTTATGAATGTACAAGATTAACCTGCAGGACACCAAAAAAAAAACCCCAACAAATCTTTAAGGTTGACAGAAATAAAAATTCCCGATTTTTCATAGATAACTTCTTCTGTTGCTCTCTGGGTACTTATGCCTAATTATTGAACAAGTTCTCCAATGGACATCATCAATACATAAATCTGGAGATGTAGCCCTCTTTACTCTACGAACCTTTCCTTCTTTACTCTTTAGGTGACCCGGTTGGTAAGTACAATATAAATAACCATAAGATGACATAACTAGGATGCCATATAGTTGCATGGACTTGTGTAACTACTATTCTCGAGGAATAAGACGCTGTACTGCGTTTTTATTAGTTATGAATTAGATTGCGATTTTTTGAATAGGACAGAAATGTGGGCTAAACTATTGAAAGAAGGAGTGTGCTCTAAGTGTGTCCGAATTATTCAGGACATGTATTCCAAAATTCAGTTAACATAATAATCATTAGCAGAAGAAAATAAGAGATATTTTACCAGCAACTGTGGAATTTTGCAAGGGGGAAAAACTTCGGCAATTTATTCAGTCTTCTTTGTAAAAGACTTGAGTAGATACCTGAACAAGAGCATTGGCCTTAAAAAAGAAAATATACTAAATAAGCTTTTAATATTTGCTGATGATATGATTTTATTTATTGAGACTAGGGATGGTCTACAGCGTGCTTTAAACGAACTACACGCATGTTGTATGAAATGACAACTTACCGTAAACAGTAATAAAACGAAAATTGTGGTGTTAAAAGGCGGGAAGAATTTTTAAACAGATCAATTGGAAGTACAATGGCCACCCTATTGGCGATGTACATTCTTTTAAATACTTAGGGTATCTATTATCCTGCACGGGAACGTTATAATAGGAACCCAAGAGCTCATCAAGTCAGCAAGGAAGGCATTGTTTGCTCTGAAAAAATCGGTATCTAAAAACTCAGAAATTTTGCCTGTATCCAACTTCAACTTTTTGAAAGCATTGTTGAACCAGTTCTTAATCATTACAGTGAAGTTTGGGGCCTTTCGAAAGCGAATCCTATCGAGAGATTTTATTTGTCATTCCTAAAATCAATTTTTTGTGTACGATCACTTATAAAAAGTGTCTGATGTTAAACCAAATTTTATTACTTGGGCCACGCTTGTTAGAGAAGTTTTTAATAAATGTGGATTAGTGTATGCCTGGATTAATCAGTGTGTTGATAATGAATCGCAGTCTCTGTCCATTTTAGAGACGAATTAGAGATACTTACTTGCAGGACTGGTGGGCTGAGGTTGAAGGTAGTAGTAGTTACAGATTGTATCTAGGCAAATTAAGTCGCCCATTTGTTATGAAATTTATTTGAGTGTATGTGTAAAACCACTCAGAATGTCCTTAAATAGATTTCGTCTCGATTCCCATGCATTTATTGTTGAGCGGGGTAAGGGGGGGGGGGGGGCACAAAGTGTACCTGTAAATGAAAGATTATGTAGCGTCTGTGGAATTGTTGAAGATGAATACCATTGTTTAATTGAATGCAGTAAAATCGAAGAATGTAGAAGAGGATTTCCCTGAGAAGCTTGCAGAGAAACCAAGTATGTTTAAATTTGTCGACTTTTTAAGGTTAAGAATAAACAAGAATATAAAAAATAATGCTATCTGCTTCATGTGCACAAGTATTGAGAGAGAGTAAACGAAGTATTAGTAAGAATTTGGACTTTTTAATATTGTTGCCATCGTTGAAAAATTTTTTTTTTACTCTTTGTTTCAATTAATCGCGAGGGAGGCCACTCATATCCAATCCTCGACAAATTGCTCTAGGCCAGTCTCTTTTATTTTTGGTGGGATGTTTATATTCACAGTAAAACATTGTTACGGTTTGTTTTGTTCTTGTTTTTTTTTAAACCAGCCGCCCGAAGACTTAAAGGTTTTCCCTGTAATGTTATATAGCCTAACTCATGCAAGCATACTGGGGTGCATGTTTTCTGTCCTCAAAGCTAAATCATTTTAAGATAGCTATAGAAAATATTTCTTTGTTAATTCTCCTGCGATGTACGCTGTAATTTTCAGACCTAAAATCTCTGCTCTTTGAATTAATACAGTGGTCTGTGTAAAATGCAAAAAAAAAAAGAAAATATTGCAAAACTGTTTGCTTTCAAATTTTCAAAGATCTAGACTAAAACAAGACAGAAATTTTAGATGTTTTAACACTCTACCCAATAAGCGAATAAAATACCGAATGTTTTCAATTTTGAAACAGCGCGTTACTGCTTTTTATAGTATAATCATAGATGTGTTTACTTGCGTATCAAAAGTAAAGATCCGTTAGAACTAGGTTCTTGATCGTTCATGTCTATAAAATCTAAATTGATATCATTGAATTGAACTGAACTGAGTTCAGTCAACTGGTATTGATTTCGCATATTTTAATGTATCTCTGATGTGCGCCATGGGTATCCATATGTGGTTCTATTAATTGTATAGATGGTTATCCTAACAGTGCTACAAAAATACGGTTTTCATAAGTGACTCTCATAAAGCCTCACGTTTCATTTTTTTTTTGGTACCTAAAAGCAAAAAAGCCTGCCTTGGGATATTGGGGCCGAGAACATGCCATGTACGACCCCCCAAGGTCTGTTTTATGATAGGTTTTTACCGTAAGCTATTTACGATGTTAATTTCCACTCATCCACAGTAACGTAAACTCGAGTCCTGATCTTGAACTTCTTTCAAGAAGAAATTCGATAGCCGCCTTTGGATGTGTTTCCACCGTAGATTTCAGAATGCAAAATCAGAAGCATATTTTCCCGGTGGACCCAGAAGGAGATTTTGGGGTGGATTTTGCCCACTTTTTGTAGAGCACTTACACAATGATAGAAATAAAGCGAAACAAAATTTAGGCCACGCCTAGATCTGGAAGCTAGATCTAATCTAATGCCGAACTTTTTGAGTCTACTACATTTTATCTAGAAAAAGGAATATTGGAAGATTCCCGATTGTCATTCATTTTTCCGTTATTGGCATTTTCGTTTTATGTGTGGGTGTCAGAAGCAAATCCGAGCCTGAATGATCAATGCAAGGAATTGCGTTCGAAAAAAAAATTGAAGTTCGAAATGATTATCTATAGGCTACCAGAATGCATTGCACTTTCTGATTCTCAAAAAAAATTCAAAAATCTTTCTAATAGCAGTGTTCAGGTGGAAATCTATCGAAAAGTAGAGAATGGAGTTTCGGATGTTAATCTACTCGTTGGATCGCACTAAAAATTGCGTTCCGTTTTACATCCTGATTTTGCATGCCATTTTAGAATCGTGTAAACCCACTTAAGGAAGGTATCTTCAACACTCTCAAAGTTTTTATTTTGTTATCGGCAACATACAAATTCAGACATGATTCAGGAAAGCAATAAACGCTTTGAAGAACGTGTGCTTAACTATAGAGTTAAAGTATATAAATTAGACTTATGCTTAAGTTCTCTGAGCTACAATCTATTTAATTTTAAACAAAGTTATATAACATTAATACACATCTACAACTCCTTTTTAGAATTTTTTTAAATAAAAAGCCGTCTCTTAAGAGCGTGTCTCTGTTACAGGTGTCACTATATTTTCTTTCCTAACTTGAGCCTGGTTACTTCAAGTTGTCTCTTATAATCAGGCCATGAATTCGTTTTTCAAACACTGTAATTACTTACAATAAGTTAATTTTGGCATTGACAACAATTGTTCAAATAAGGAGGAATAGGAGAGAGAGAGACACACACACACACAGACAGACAGACAGACAGACTGACAGACAGACAGACGGACAGACAGACGGACACAGGGAGAGACACAGAGACACGGAGACACAGAGAGAGGGAGAGAAAGAGAGAGATGCTCTATTTTCTCCATCCAACTTTGATCAGGAGAGTGTCAGACTATCTCTATAAGTATAACTTTGCTACCAGTACTCGCACTTTAAAGCTGAGCAAACAGAGTTGACACAAAGGCTTCGTGTCAGGGACAGTTTTAATAAGGCACCTGCTGGGAACACCGTTGATTTACATAAGTCAGCTTTAATAGAGTCAGCATGGGTTTTTCCAAAAAAGATTATATTCACCGAGGGTATTAAAACTACTGGTTTTATTGTTCTGTCAATAATTTTGAATTGAAATGAGAAGCATACACTGTAGCGGCAAATAACTAGTTCGAAAAATTAAATGCCAGTGGTGGCAGTCCAGATGTTTTGATGATATAATATGGGTTCCCCCAGAGGCCAATGTTACGACTTTCTAACAGAATACAGAGAAGACCAGCGGGTGAATTACTGAATAGCGAGTCACTCCAGCGTACTGACAGGAACTTTTAGTACTGGTAGTATAAGTATATAGCTGGGTCACCATTTCGTTAAGGGGGGGCCACATACCAACAAGTCTACTTGACCAAGTCGCTCGAAGTAAGTCAGTTCATTCAATTTATTTGTAATTTTAGGGGTGTGGCATTACATAAGACCAATAAGACTTTGTTCAAGTTAGGTTGAGTTGAACGAGACTAGATCTAGGTTTTTGTTTAATAATTTGCCTTCAAGTCTCAAGTCATAGCTTGTGATTTTCACACGGTCGAATCCATCGCGCCAGCCCTTCATCGATGGTGAGCACCTTTCTGGATCTCCATTAGAGGCGTTCTACAGTGGCAATTTTTAAACCGCACCTTCAGCTGTCTTTATTTACCGTAAAGAAATAATACATGTACTAGGAAATGTGTGTACAGAGTTTTTCCCAGGGACAAAACGCCGACCTGCCAAGCCAGGAATCTAGCCCTGGACCTGTTGATCCGAGAGCCGAATGTCTACCGCAAGACCGCGACATTTAATGAAGAGAATATATGACCTTCTGTATTTGTTGCAATGGTTTTTAGAGCATAATGATCGGACTATGGCTAACGAATATGAAAACCACAATGAAAGGACATCGTTGCGGTACACGCATCGAAAATGCGAAGGGCTAGAAAATTACAATAAACGAAAAAATAGACTAGCAATAAGAATGTGCCATTAGGAGTCCTGCCCGAGTTTTAGTACTCTGAACTTAATGTCCAAAGCGAAATCCCATTCTAGATAGGAGAGAGAGGGGGTGGATGGGAATGAAGGCCAAAACGACCTTGCTACAGGATTAAACCAATTTGTTCGGTTTTTATTTTTCAAATATAAGTTAAAACTTAAATGTGACTTAGACAGTTCGGTCCCTTCATGTTTAACTCTTTGTCATAAATATGAAAATCAAAGAAAAAAAAATAAATGAAGAAACGGGCTGCTTCTTACATGAAACTATTTCTTTTGGCTTGTTTCTACGGCAAAAAACAGTGTTTTGTCATTGAACGCCAACTTGTCTAGATCTAGAAATGAACAGAGCATGGCGTTTTCAAAAAGGAAGTACTGATGAGATAATTTTTTTTTAAGTTAGGCAGATAAAAAGTGTAGATTAATCTTCCATCCGGAGCAGAAACGTGGTTAAAGAGGATGCATTTCACTGTAGCATTGATAATGATCATGTCGGTTTGCATTGCGATTCGTAAAAAGGAATTAATGAAAGTAAAGGTTTCGAAGATAGTATAACATTGTCCTCACACGGACATTTGTAATGCTAAATAAATAATCAGATCTGAAAATGATTGACTCTTTTCAATTAAAGTCGTTTAAGTCATAATGCTATTGCCATTATTTGTTACTTATTAGTCTATATTTTACTTTCTTCTAAACAAAAACATAACACATGGGTACTTGTATAACTTTTTTCGAATCGCACAATTAGCGCTTATCACCATAATGCTTCTTACCAAACTGTACCTATTGTTGCGGAATTGTGTATCAAAAGTGATCTATGAGCGTTTTTATTTCAGTTGTATAAAAATTTTTGCTATCTTGTCACACAATGGTTCTGACCTGTATCTACCACAAGGTTCTCACTGTTGTTGTGGAATTCTGTACAAAGAGTTGCTGTAAGACCGTTTCATGTTAGATGCGTAATATTTTTTTGTCTTGTGCTACACAAAAAGGTGCGCATCTGCAAGACGTAAGTCGGAAGAGATTGGTGTTTTAAAAGACTCACGTGACCCTAATGAGATATAGGTCAGAACCATTAGGTATGCAATTTGCAAGAAGGAAAGGCGGAAGTGATTTTTTGCTTCCCCAAATGTACAACAAATGCACTTATACTGACGGCCTACTCTAACTCTCGCCGATTTGACCTCGGTCCCCTTTTCTGGCACTTGCACTGTCGCATTCTTTTCTTGCATTGTATCTGTCATGGAGAAATTTTTTTAACAAAATTATTTTTTATTTGTTATGTGACTAGCCTTTAATGATGATTTCATCAATGACTGCGCAGAAAGAACGCTTAGCTGGGGACAACAAAATAAGCATCACACATTCAGCGCTCAAAACGACCCGTTTGACTAGATTTGTTTCAAGCTGTGAGAATCCAACCGTGTTGTAGAATATATACAGTCATACACTGCTTTATCAGATTCTAGGCCATTGCCCTCTGTATCCTCACTGCTATATTTAGGCCATATTTACCACATTACCGTAATCATTACCCTCTTTCCAGATAGCATTATCCTCTTTTTAGGCAGAAGGCAATGATGCAGTATACAAGGCAAAAGTATCAAACCCGCACAAAACCCGTACAAAACCCAGGGGTCTTAGAATAATATTACAATACTACGAATTGCAAAGAGGCTTCATACTACATGTATAAAAATTACTGCCCGGCAGCTTCTTGTTGCATTGACATTAAGCTTATTATTATACAGGTGGCTGGACCATTAGAGTCAATGAACAGCTATTTTATCACTATTTGTACAAAGTTGTGGAAGGATTTCTTTTTCAAAATTTTTAAAAATCTACATATCAAGTTTGAGCTATTTAGAGTAGAGCACTAACACGGTTGAACTGTTGATGGCGCATAATTAATGTGACTGTTTTTGATGGTTTTTTTCTTGCTGTTTGCATTGTGTTCGCTTTGGATTATGCTAAAATTCAAAACAAATTAGGTAAGATCATTATCATAACACGTGAACAACCACTGATCTATTTCTAATTTTGGTTTTATTTATATGATTATTTATTTGTATAACTGCCAGAACGCTTTGAAATCAGTTTTAGCATCAAAGACAAAAACAACGAAAATAATAACAAAACAACCACAACCTTGACGAACAAGCACAATAGAAATAATGTTTCTTTTAAACAAAAGAGAGTAAGGTTTAAGATATTGAAAAGGTCAAATAAATTGTTTCAGTTCAAAAGTTCCACAGCTCCCCATATAAGCACCCTAAGCTAAGCTTTAAATGGGCAAAGATTACTGAAACATCGAACACTATATAATAATGTTAAAAATTAAAAATAGCATCAGTTCCCATGGTAAAAATGAAAACCATAACTTAAATGGCTGTTTTTATCGATCTTGTGCTTCTACGGCTCTGTCGATGCAGGTTAGAATCTTTGTTACGTCCAGTAAGAGATTTGTGCAAAATGGTCCTGACCCGTATCCTATATCTACAATTCCAATCTCTTCCGCAGATTGCAAATCTCTTTGTGTGGCAGGACAGAAAAAATAGTAGTACGTAACTCAAAATAATAAATCTCTTCTGGACCACTTTCCGCACCAGGAGAAGTGATATTGTACACTTCTGTTTACTGTGTTCTTAAAAGGCGGAAGAACATAGGCCTACATGAACACTTGAACAGAAAAGTTTCTCCCGCTTTGTTTGTTGAATTCTGTGGATTTTGTAGATCTTGATCTAAAATCTACATTGAATTTAAGAGTCTTGAAATTTGACTTACCTCTATACATTTAGATAATCCAGATTTAAAGTTTGATATAGAAGATATATT
>BMAT01002671.1:47379-59379 GCA_019649035.1 Elysia marginata | reverse complement strand
GTCTACAAATAGCGATACCCCGCGCGGGTGAATTGAGCGCGGAGGAAAGAAGCGGTTCTCCAATTATATTCCATCTGGGCAGCCGGGCCTAGGCCTCACTTCGTTTACGAAAAATCGGTCTACCAATAGTAATAAAAAAGCAACAGAAGTGCAGTGGAATCCTGGTTAAGTCAACACCTCGGGACCAAAAATAAGTGTTGGTTCAAAGCAAGAGTTGACTTAAACAATAACAAAAATATAAAGAAATACAAAATGGGACTGACAAACAGAGTTATCTTTAATCAAGAGTTTCCCTTAAAGGTTGGCGTTGACTTTCAGTGGATTCCACTGTACCCTTACGTCTCTCCTCGAGTGAGAGGAAAAAAAAGACAGAAAAGGCAGAATTAGAGAAATAGAGAACGAGCAGATGAAAAGGCAAAATGAAAGAGCAAGTGGGTTAAAATTAAAGACAAAAAGGAATGAGATAAAATAATACAAACGTATTAGACATGAAGGATTAAGAACATAAAAAAGTGGATAACAGCGGTTTTATCAAAATTTGATCAGAGGCAGTCTACTTATAGATATATACCGGCTCTGTGACCTAGCGGTAAGACACTCGCTCAGAGATCGGGAGGTGCGTGGTTCGATCCCCGGCCGAGTCAAACCAAGGACTTTAAAATTGGTGTTAACAGCTGATCCGCCTAGTGTCTGGCATTATGGATTTAGTGCTAAGTCTGGTCGGCCCGGTATCAGGATAATGTGACTGGGTGTGGTGTATGCAAGCGCTCCTTACATCACAGTGTGGCAGCACGCTTTCAATTGTTCCCAGCGCCATCTCTGTTTTAACCTTGTAGTTGAAAAGAGGTGTTAAAATTCAAACAACCAACTAACCTTAGAATATCCATTTAGCTCTGTTTTCATTTGCTTTGTTGTTTTTTTCTAACTTTCAAAAACCTCTTTACACTACACAGTACTTGTTAACAAAAGTTTTCTTCCTATCTATATAAACTTAAGACAAGAACAATGCTGATTTAATTTTTATCAACCGGTCTTCTAAGAGATTAGGTAGGTATGGGGTTTGTTAGACTTATATCTAAGAAACCACAAATGGCAGAACTGTCAACTTTGGACCAAAGTAACTTTGTTGTATTTGCTACTTAATAAGGCTGCCCAAGCTTTTCTGCAACTAATGCAGTCTCCTGTCAAATATGGCCCTATAGGTATTTTTATGCAGCTCTTTTAAATTGACCTTTGTTGCTAAATAATATCATGTCCGTCTGATTCAAAAACTTGTCCTAGGAAAAAAATAATTATATTGGGGGGGGAAGAGTAATCACAGCTGGTCCCAGATCATGTGAAAATCGAGGATTATCAAATGATTTCCAGCGAGAAGAGTACCATATCTTTGTCATCATTCTGACTGTGAGCGGAGGGGTTGGCACACTGTTGCGGAGGTTGCTTTTCCATGTTACAAGGACTAAATTTGTCTTAGATAGCCATGTAATAACACTTCACGCAAAAAGTGCGCTTCTTGTACATAAAAATAGTATACAAATGACGAACAGTAACCATTGCTGGACATTGTTCAACTGACCACAACCAAGCAGCTGACCTTCATTTTAGCTTATAAAAAAAATCCTGGCCTCATCACCGAAGAATATCATAACCAACTCTTTCTCTCTCTCTCTCTCTCTCTCTCTCTCTCTCTCTCTCTTTTTTTTTCTTTCTCTCTCTCTTTCTCTCCCTCTTTCTCTCTCCTATCTCTCTCCTCTCTCTCTTAGAAGTAATAGAATGCTTTTGATGCAATAATTTCTCGCCAATGAAACAATCCTAATCCTTTTTATTATTTTCAGCTCTTGAACTGGTCGGGCCTCGTTGGCGTCATGTAGTGGGCATCTTTGTGACATCTATGTGGAGTGTGGGTATTCTGTATGTAGGAATGCTGGCCTTTTTCGTCACGAACTGGCAACTCCTTCAGCTCTTAGCATCACTCCCAGCGGTGCTTTTCGTGTTTTTTCTATGGTAATATATCCATCCAAGGGCTAGCCATTTGCTTAAATCAGTTGGTTTTTTTTGTTTGTTTCTCTAGATATTCTCAAATTCATGGGGGTTTTTTTCTTTTAGGATTTAAATGAATTTATGTCCAAGTGCCATTTCTTAATTTTGATGTCAGAATCTATCTGTGACATAGTTCCCGACTGGCCTAATTTTAACTCAGGCCATTATGGTTAGCCATTACCATGGACTATAATCTAAGCCTTCACACGTATTGCCGTGGCCTAGACTATGATTCACGGGATTAATAAAATAATCATGTATTACAGAGTGGGACGATAACAGCTCAAGATGACACGCCGTGCCTCAAGCTACAGTTCTTTAAAAGAAAACTTTTGATTATTTTTATTACACTTGTATTAAAAAAAAACTAAGTTGTCAAGTTTTTGTTCTCGAATGTGTATCATGTGGTACTTATCATATATGATACGCAGAAACGTCCCATACGTGTTACATTTAGGACATAAGCATTAATGTCAAGCATAATTTATTATATACGGCACACATTCCAGAACAGCAAAATAATTGATAGCTCCAAATATTTTAACACAAATGCAATCCATTGCCTGTAAGCTGTTAACTGGAACTACGCATAATGATTGTATAATTTTAATCTGAAAGCAAAAAGGCTTGGGCAGTACAGGATTAAATTGATTTGCGGAGACTTTCCAGAAATAGTATTGTTCTCTGTTTCCTAAAGGTTTAGCCACGCTTGTCTCTTATTTTCCCTAGTATGGATGAAAATCCAAAGCCTCTCTCCTCCTACTTAAGTTCCCCTATCTTGTCTTTTTTAATGCTATTGTCATAAAAAAAAATTAAGTTTCAGCATTTACCCTCTTCAAAACGTCTGTCAGGAAAGTCGAGGCTGTACATGCAATTTTCAAAGATATTAATATGTATGCCAACAGATCAGCACTCGTATATTTTCTGCAAAAAGTTCTACTCGCTGAGTTGAGAAGCGAACCATCGAATTGAATTACAATTTTTTTTAACTTTACGGATGTTCTATTGCATGCTTGATGCAGATAAGGTGGTGGGTAAATAAGATTTTTTTTTAATACAAAATAAACGTGACGTCTTCTACTACATTTGTATAATTTGTCTTGCGACCAGTCCAAGTAAGTCAAATAACTCAAGTTGTGTCTTCCAACGCGGTCGCAATTTATGATCGATGCATTTTGCAACTGCCAAAGCTCGAAAATTAATAGATATCACAACTCTTTTAAAGTAAAGAAGCGCGATAAATAAGAACCCTTATTGCATCAAAGAGAAACGGGGAAAAGGAAAACGGTATACCTACAAGCGTTTTCCCATTTGCGTGGTAATAGGGCTGAGCACTTGACATTTTATGCAAAGAGTACACGTTTTATGTTCTAGCTGTTGGTAACAGCTTTTTCATTACTTTTTCTTCTACTTTATTCGTTTCTGAACAGTTTTATGTCGTTTAAGATTTTTGCTTTTTACTGCTCCTGCACCAAAAGCGTTCTATAGTGTACCTTACCTTTCATTGACACTTCTCCAAGTAATTAAATAATAGAAAGACTCAATGTATGCAAAATGTTGTTGATTATTCAAGTTAGGTTCCCTCATTCCACGCACCCTTATTATCGTCACGGGTTACCCGTACAACTGCAGCTTCATGAACAGAGCATACCAAAAATTATTCTGTTATCATAAAGCTTGATCAAATATAACCTCGAACACATTACATCCCTTGTATAAGCTTACATGAACTTTGTAGGGCTTTCACCACTTTTACCTTTTGGATAAATATTTAGTGGACAGAATGTTATTTAAAATTGATTTGATTTGTAACTTAATTTTTTATTTTAATGCAAACTGTCTATCTCATTCCAATATATTGACTTTTTCTCCTTGTGCCCGCCCCCCCCCCTCCCTTTCCCTCCGTTCTCACAATCTCTATTAGTATCACAAAATCTGCATTGGTCTTTTGAAGCTTTTTTGTTTCACCTTTTTCTGAGCTCTAATTTTACTCTTTTTAAATATTATGATCTGTCATCGCACACTAAAAGTTGGATGGAGACATTGGAATACACAAAGAACGGAACACCTGCAGTCACATTTCACATAGCCTGCCACAGTTTAAGCTTTTTTTTATTTTTTTTTTCTCTTTTCTTCCAGGTAGTGGAAAGCCGAGACAGTTTCAGCAAAATCTTTTTGAACAGATGTTTCTATTTCGAAACCAGGCTGCATCTTATGTTCTTCCCTTCTGTAATCTCCAAAACTAGACCTAAAGAATTTATTACTTTTTTCCGGCGCTTTCAAACTTTCAAGCCTTGTTTTAAGTTTGCTTTTTCCCAACGACACTTCCACTTAAAGTACACAAAAATATATTCATATACATTAAACTGCTCGCTGGATCTCTTTGCTTGTTGGGATTTACTCGGAAAATCTTTTGGTGACGGGTAGCATACAACAATAATGTTGCCTTTGACACGCATACATACATACTAAAGGCATAGTTTGTGCTTGATGTGCATCGTTTTTAACACAGCTTTGTTCCCGAGTCAGCAAGATGGCTGGCAGGGAAGGGACGCTACTCCGAAGCAGAAAAAATTTTGATGCACATAGCTAGAAGAAACAACGAAAAGCGGACAGTGAAAATTGAGCTCGGCGATGACTCTTCAGGGGAGAGAATAAAATCTCAGTCGCTGGTTACCTTTCTACGTTGTCCCCCTTTACTTGCCCGATTGACAATCGTCCTCTTCAATTGGTAAGTATATAATTATAGGCCCTAATTATGTAAACCTAACCACTCAATAACTAAATCTGTTTTGTAAGAGGGAAGCAGAGCTCTCAACCATTGCAAAGTGGCATTATTTTAATTATTGGAGACGCATCAGATATACGTGTCTGGTAGCTTATTGAAAGATGGTTAGTTGCATCAAAAACAAGTTTAAGTGAATTTTAGGAATAATTTTTTTTCTCAAGATTTAGACAACATGTAAAAAACAAAAACGCTTGGATTCATCAGTCCATTGTCAGTAGCGTCTTCTCAGCTCATTAGACGATAGGATTTTTATGTCCAGTGCACCTTCAATGAGTTGATGATTCTGCTCGTGCCCCAGCCTAGTTATGATTCTAGAAGTGCTAAAGCATTTTTTACCATTAGACCGTGCATTATATTGAGAAGATACTCTTAGTCATTTTTAAAGCCTTCAATAAAAATAATGATAAAACGCCACCGCCTAACAACTTCTTTCTCTCAGGTTTACGTGCAGTCTAATCTATTACGGACTGAGCCTAAACGTGGGTCATCTGTCGGGAAATATTCAACTCAACTTCGTGCTGTCTGGGATTTTCGAGCTGATCGGTTTCTTCCTGACTATTTTCCTGCTATCGCGAGTCGGGAGGAAGAAGATCTACTGCTACTCTCTTCTAGTGGGCAGCTTGGGGTGTTTGCTGAGCGTGGTGCCTGTGACTATTGATGGAGCATGTGAGCTCATGTTTCGGGAATACGAAACAGTTTACTTTCATAATAACTCAATATTATTTAGCGATCGTATGATAGTCAAAACGACGTGAATAATTTGGCCAATTGAATAAATATGAATTTTTCCGCATCACTTCGTTTATAGCTATCATCACCATCACAACTAAAATATTTTTTTTATTCCATCATAGTACTGGCGTCAACAAGCATTGTTGTCATTAGCATTAGTTTTATTTATACCAGAAAGTTAAAAGCTTCTATAGTATTATTTACTACAATCAATACCGTCACCATTAGTACCTTCACCATCATCATCATCATTTTTATTATCATCATCATCGTCAGCATCTTCATCATGGTCATCTCCATCGTTATGATCGTCAACATTATCGTCGTTGCCGTCGTTGTCTTTATCATCTCAACCAATAATTATCACCATTATCGTCGTTCACATCACCCAAAACCTTCCATACCCAGGGTCTACATATGGGGTGCGGGCGCTAGCGATGACTGGGAAGTTCGGAATCGCCTCAGCTTTCTCCATTATTTGGCTCTTCACTCCTGAAATGTTTCCTACGTCCCTAAGAGTTGGCGTCACTGGGGCGTGTTCCTGCTTCGCCAGATGTGCTGGCATTGCCGCGTCTTATCTAGCTAACCTGGTGAGTTAAATTTAATCTTATACATGTATTGCTATGGTTGGCATGAGGATGGTGGCATTGCAACAGCAATCACCTCTAACTATCTTCTCTAAAATGATATGACAATAATTATCTAAATTTATAATAATGTGATAAACTTTACGTGCGGCAACTGTCAGCATATTGTCTGATGTGAATGGTCAGCAGCTATCATGGGTGACTTGTGGGTGGGTTTTGTCACAAAATAGCAATAGAAGATATTGGTACAGCTGCTGACTTCCAACGGGTTGTGACGCAAAATTTTGTCAAACAATAATTATGACAGCTTTTACGACTTTTGTGAGACATACCTTGGTTTCGTTCTCGTTTCTTCTTTGTGATTGTTGTCTACGGCCAAAGATCGGTGTGATTTTTAGTCAATGGTTGCCTTTAGTGGCGACGTGATATAAGCTATGTTTATTTGGATGGCAAGGCGGCTTACGGTGCCAAAACTGCTACTATTAAGTCGAGGGTTTGAATCTTACCAAACACGAGCATTTTACGACCAATATAGACCTATTTCAATCCACTGCTAATTTTATAAGAGTCCGAAATTTTTTTCAACTTTTTTGCCATAGTGTGCTTATCGTTTGAACGACCGTAATGAAACTTACGAACAGTGAACCAGTGCTTCATAACTACTTCTAAACAGTATCTCTGTCTCGATCGGTTCATTTTCCTGCGGTTTGGAAGAGAAGAAATATCTGTCTTAAAAAAAGTTCCGTCAAGATTCCTCAATCATCATTTTACTGCATCTCTGAGTTTCATTGCGGTCTTTCAAAGTATAAGCACGCAACGGTAAAAAACGGGAAATTTTCGAGCAGCTCTTGTACTTGAAATCTTTTAATCATCACAGACCCTGGATAGCACTGTCGGCAGCATCCTGCCTCAGATTATTTTTGGTACTCTGGGATTGATGGCCGGGTTGTTAGCGCTCACACTGCCTGAGACGAACCAGGCCAAGCTACCGGACTCCATGGAAGATGCCGTTGAGATGAAAAAGTAAGTTCTTTATTGAGTTGTACCCCAATAACATGCTCATTGTCTGGCGTAACAAGAACTCTTAGCTAAATGCTGCAAAATTGTTTAAAACTTTTTTTTATATAAAAATGTTTGAACATTAGTGCGTGCAATTTGAAGATGATAGTGAATGGTTTTTTTTAGCTCTGTAATCTAGTTCTTTAAATCATTAGCTTTGTTAAAACAGATAAGCAGCAGGGTTAGATGAAGACATCGGTAGATAATTAGTCAGGCAGATAGATAGACTTATAGATAGACATGTAGGTAGACAGAAGGGATATGATTGGCATAAACAGAGAGGCAGACAGAGAGGCAGACAGAGAGGCAAGCAGGCAGGTAGGCAGAGAAAAGATGAAATTTATGACACTATTTAATAATAATAATGATAATAATTAAGAAGAAGAAGAAGAAGAAGAAGAAGAAGAAGAATTATAATAATAATAATAATAATAATAATAATAATAATAATAATAATAATAATGATGATGATGATGATGATGATGACGATGATGATAATGACTTACTGACTTATACGCTGTTCGCCTCCGGCTCGTCAGAGTCGGTGGCCTCAGCAAACTCGGTGATCCTCCGTGTAAACGTTCTCCACTCGTTCCGGTCTTGTGCCAACAGTCTCATGGTTTGTAGACCGTTTGAAGTTTTGAGTTTCATATGGGGGTAAGCTTGTGAGAGTTTTTGTTTATTATTTAAGGTAGTGTGGTTGTTGGTCTTCCACGATATCTGCATGCCATTTGGTTGAAGTATGCATGCATGGCTTTATTAGCCGGAATGTCTATGTCTCTCTTAAGAATGTGGCCCAAGAGACGCCAACGACTTTCGAAAATGTGCATTGACAATGGTTTCTCGTTGCATATCTTATATAATGATTTGTTTGCTATGTTTGTGGGGTGGCGGATGCTCAATACTTGACGAAGTTGTTTTCTATTGAAGGCATCTAGTTTGGATGACTCGGCCTGTGTGAGGGCCTATGTACTACAGTTGTATGTGAGGATAGATTTTACGAATGCATTATAGAGTATGATAATAATAATAATAATAATAATAATAATAATAATAATAATAATAATAATAATAATAGTAATAGTAATAATAATAATGAAGCTAGATATTTTCTAGCACCTGTTCCTACATGTAGGCTCGAAACTCTTTGCAATAGTCTGTCTACCCACACAAATAATGCTGGCATAATGGCAATTATGTACAAAAACATAGCCCCTTAACAATTCGAACAAACAGAAGAAAAACAAAAGATGCATGTACAAAAATTTGAAAGAAAGGGTATCTATTGAAATTCGGTCATTGGGTGAGTTTCAAAAGACAAACTAATTAAGGTCTTCATATGCCGTGAACAAATATGTTTTTAATAGTGTCTTAAACTGGTTTACAGAACTAGCCTCCCTAATGGACAGGGGAAGGGCGTTCCAGACTACTGGTGCACATTGTATTAATTGATAAAATAAAAAATATTTTCACTCCCAGGCACAAAGTGAAGCCAAGGATACAGGATCACCAGGAGTCTATGCTGGCCTGACGTCACCCAGTCTGTATAATATGTAAAACATTAAGAACTAGAGACGATCAGAAATCAATATTTAAATAATTATATACATTTGAAATTTAAAATAATTTTTAACAAAAAAAAACGTTTCATTCATTCTGTGTTGTGTCTGTCGATTAGCTTTAACTCTTAAAAATCATTTAATTAAAAAAATACATTAAGCCGTATTTAAAAATATACTATAAATGGATCAGTTCGTAGTCGTAACTAACATTTTAAACAAAAAGCCTAAAAGTAAATCACAAATAATAATTTTTTGTGGGATTTTTTTTAACCAATATTAATAGTACATGTATTTCATGCAGTTGCCATGGATGAGCATACGTGATTTCTGAGTCAAGGTAACATTTATTTAGTTTTTAAAACATCGCATTCCTTTGGTTATTCTTTCATTCTTTACATTTCAGAAAACATATTAATACCACATTAACTTTCCCCAACAAGTTCGAGAATTTCATTGGGAAGGAATTCTTGATCTAAATAGTTCAGGAGTTGTCTGTTGAAAATGGTTAAAATATCAGTATTACCAAATTCTATGCTTGTTCGAATTATTTAGCTGGTCTTTTGTATTCATAAACCTGAATGTCAACAAAGTTGGTTATTAAAAATCTCTCTATTTAAAAAATTCTTTTACATCGAATGTAGTGATTTGTTTTCGTGTAATGTGACCGTCTGGGCATTTTTTAAATATCAGTCTTTTCATCGAAATTTCCCTCAATACATATTGACATCTTATTAATATGTCTCCATCGTCATCACCACCGATGGCACCACTACCATCATTGACAGCAATAACAACAACCAGGATGATAACGTCTAAAGACACAAAATAACAATCTATTACATACATAAAATCCAAGTTCTACAAATCTGCTCAGTGTGAGTACAATAGTATTAAAATGTAATAAAAAATAGTTTGGAGAATATATATTTTTTTCAATGGATATGACGTGATAGATACGCAGTATGTTAAAATATTTATACTAATTCAATTCATGTGTACCTCTAAAAGCACAATACATTGTAGATACAAAATAAATGTAAAAATTGGTAGACATACAGCATGAGATATCATAGTATAAAAACAAAATGTATACACGTTTAAAAGCGCATTAAATTGTCTAATATGTGTCTTTAACTCTTTTTAAATAGTTCCAAAAACTGGCAGTGTCGACTATCACTTGAAACAGTGTTACGTTCATTACTCAGTGTGCAATGTCGTAAAACGAATGCTCACCATATGATTTCTCGTATAACACACATCTGTGGAACCTGGGAGGTTTTTTTTATCTCTTGACGACCTTTGGAAGATCTCAGTGTCCTTTTGGATGGTTTACATTTCAAGATTCTTTCTGATACATAGGTGCTCTTTTATTCAAGCTATAACATGTTAATGCGATTTTGTACTGGCAGCCAGCGAAGTTCGTTCAAGATATGAGTTATATGAGACCATTTAGGTTGTCTTATAATTCGTCTGGCCGCATTATTTGCAAAAGCTGAAGTTTTCTTATTTTGTGAGATGGGGTGCTCATAAGAACAGAATTGCAATAATCAAGGCGTGAGAAAATAAGGGGGATAACAAGTTTTTTTTAGTTACATTTTGAGCGAGAAAATTTCTAATGCTACTAATCTTTTTAATTGAAAAGATATGCTTTTACACAAGTTCTTAATTTGAAAGGACATTGATAATTCATATAGCCGAGATGAACGCCCAACTGTTTTTTACAGATTCAGAAGAGCGAATGGTATGTTCGCTTACGTTTAAAAGTATTATTTTAAGGATGGTCTTTTGTTTTGTTTTGTTTTTTTTTTACACTCAGCATAGATTCAGTTTTCTCATCATTAAGTTTTTGTTTACTTTCCTCCATCCAGCACTTCACCTCAACAGATTTTGTTAATAAAGGAATATATTTTAAAAGCAGCGGACTGATAAATTTGGGTATCATCTGCAGTCATATGGTAAATCAATTTGTCTTTTTAAGAATATTTCATAGGGTTTGCATATTGATTGTAAAAAAAATGATAGAGAGCCCTGGGGAACTCTGAACAGGAGTGGCATATTATCAGAACATTCATTGCCTACTTTTGCTGACTATAATCTGCGACAGAGATAAGGTTGGAACCAGCACAAGGCTCTACCTTCCTTCTCAAATATTACTTTCAATCTATGAAATGGTATTTTATGGTTTATGGTATCGAATGCCGCTGACAGATCTAGAAGAGTGAGAAGGTTTGCTTTTTTATCAATTGCTGTAAAGATGTCAGAAAAGACCGTAAGCTCCGCTCTTTCGGTATTGTGAAACGTTTTGTATGCAGATTGGAAATTTTTACAAAATTATTTTCCTTTAAGTGGTTCAAAAGCTGTTTTGAGACGACCTTTTCTAGTAATTTAGACAAAAGAAACCAAAGATTGGACATTGGCCTAAGGTTTTATATTTAATTATTTTCTGCCAATCCCATCGTCTTTGAAAGAGGTTTTACTATACAGCTTTCTTATGGCACTTAGGTGCCGACCCTGTCCTGGGGGAATCCTTTATAATTTATGTAAAGTATGGCAAAATGTCATCAATACATTTTTAACAAACATGATGAAATCGCATCTAAATGACAAGATTTTAGGCTACTGCCTAATAATAATATCAACCTTCCATGTTCAAGGTCAGAGACAGCAAAAAGATGATCAAGAACAATACCTTGGAATGAACCAACCAACAACAGTGGAGAGGTAGATGATGTACAAGAATCAAGATTGTGCCTAATAAAAACAGATTTGTCAATAAAGTAAAGTGAAATTTTCTGGCATAGGTCTTTTTCAGTGCCATTTTGGGAGCGATCTAAGCCCTCCTTTTTACCAAGAAGAAAGCCAGACGCTAAAAAAACAGTTCTTCACAGGATTTTATACCTTTCAAAATTCCGTTTTGGTCCTTTATATTGGGAATTACAATAAAGCATAAAATTATCGTTCTTGCCTGCAAGCAACTGACTTCAAAAAGGGAGTTTGTCCACAGGGGCGATAATTTGTGCTCTAATCTCATTCCCAATTTGTTTATTACTCAAAAGTCTTTTTTTCCAGATCAATTTGTCTGAAGACCTATAGCTTCTCTTTTCTTCATTTCCGCTCAGCTCTCCGTCTCTCATGCTTAGCTCCATTGATCTCCAACATTGATAAGTTGGCTGATTGCACGGCCCAATTGTACTTTCTTTCTTAAAAAAATTCGTTTTAAGACGCTTAGTAT